>APFE030329573.1:104689-120130 GCA_000404065.3 Pinus taeda
TGGTGAGAGATTCGCCAAAAAATCATATATACATATTATATTATTGATAAAATCGCCTTCCATTTTTCCTATATACCATGGAGATTTGCCCATTTATTATACTTACAAATTTAGGGGGGGGTCTTAAAATTTTCCCTGTTTGTCACCTATGCCACAATTCATGAATAGTCAAATAGTTTAAATTTGGCTAGTTCATATTTCAATTTCATGTTGTAGAAATAGAAAATAAAGATCTGACCAAACATTGTAATCTTAGCAGATAAGAAGATAGGTAGAGTGAAAAATGGAGTTCAATAGTTCAATTTGAGCCCTTGGATGTAATAAGTGTAGACTTAGATAGGCATTACTATGTAAAAGAAAAGAAAGTGTCATAAGGGTTTGCTATTCTAAGTGCACCCTAATAAAAAAGTGAAAATACTAGGTTAAGTAGGTAGGGTAGGTAAATGATGGTTGCAGAAAAATGTGTGGTGAATAATAAGTCTAAAAGTGTAAATATTTTTACTTTCATCACAAGGCAAAGGCATGTATCACATGGAAGGCACATCAAGCAAGCAAAGTCAAAATAATTAACTTCCCTATTCATTTTCCTTAAATCTTCGCTAATTTCTCCTAAGTGCCAAGGTATTTATCAAGTTAGAGGGGCTCAGAGCATTTCTCTAACTATTGGAGGGACCGGACCCTTAGCCTAATAATTTATAAAGCCTAAGTACTTAAAATCCCTTCATCAACATTCATCCCCTTTACAAAGTTTTTCTATTTTCCCTAAAAAACCCTCATTTCTCATTTAGCGTAAGTTTTAAATATATACATCAAAATGTTTTAGACTTAGTGCTTGTTCCATTCATTTGGTCATATTAACTACTAATTTCTGTTAATATATATTTCCCCTATGCAAATTACATGCTCCCATATTACTTTAACTATGTAAAAACCTCAAAATCTTATATATCCCGCCCCTCGGTTAAAACATAACCATAATACACTTTTAATTGGGATTAATTAGTTAATCTGTAACTATTTAAGAACCTCGACTCCCGCCACATTAAATGAGGATTAATTAACCCCCATGGTTAAGTAATAACTTAAAATGACCAATCCCGCTGCTCCCGATACGATTAAAAAACCCTTAATTATGTTGGGCCCGCCCTCATTAAACTCCCATCACATTATCTCCTCGATAGCCATCCGATCAAGCCTCCTAGATCCATTGATTGTCATGCATACCACACAACCCTCCGCAACCGAACGTTAGCACGCGATCGCGAGCGGTTTTGCAAACAGTACCCTCGCCAGGCGTCGCTCATCGTATGGTATCGCGCGGATGAGGCCAAATACCTCCCCCCCTCCATTAGCGGTGTGATAAAAACCACTTACCGCTTCCCACTAATGACAAAAAATAAAATCCTCCTGCTAATGCCACTCATCCAAATCCCGAAACCCTCTAAATTCTTGAATTTGTATAAAAAACAAAAGAAATCATTTCGTCGTTCTATTCTGCAAACGCATATATCCATGTAAACATAATGATGAGGTCAACCAACTCATGCTCCCAACCGCCAACCAACTTCAAAATTTGCAGTCGACAGTGCTCAGAGTCCTCCATTCACACCTAGTGTACCTGCATTCTGTTGCTCATCCCTAAAAGCAGGTATTTACCAAATTCCCATCAAGAAACCCTCTGAGCACTTGCTTTCTCTGCAAATTAATTAAAAAGAACCCCAAGTCACCATAATTCAGTTAACACACTTGAAATTCAAGTTCTCCAGACCCTCTATTTTCACTAATTTCCCATAAAAACTCTAGTTTCCTTTCTGAATCCATAAGAACCAAAATGGAAACCCTTGTTGTCCTAAATATTGCACCTATTACTACCCCCCATAGAGACTTAGATTATCTACTCCTTGCAGATAAGGATTTTCAAATAAAAGACTTGAGAACTGATAAAGACCATGTAAAAGTATTTTGCCAATGCCAAGACAATAACTTGAATGGCAATGATACCATAGGACCATGGGAATCCAATCTCCTAATGTATTTTCTCCCCTCTGTGCACATTTTTCCTGACATTATTCGTCAATGCCATGCAAATTATGACCCCGATCTCACAGTAGTGATGTCTCCCAATCAAATAGTCCTCTTTACTATTATTATAGATTCCACCAATGAGATGCTTCAATTTCAACCCAGTCAAGCCCTCACCCCCATTTCCCTTGGAGAATTGCTTGGGAAATCATCCAAGTTGTCCCAGTTTGAACCTAGTCACCTGTGCCAGACTTTCATCTATAAGGAGTATCAAACCAATAATCCCCCTCCCTATATGTCAATTTTCTTCACAGAAACAAGTAGATTTGTTTTTGATATGATATCTACAGTCATGGGATTTAATACTAGCGAATATGTAGATGAATTGAACTTTGTTTTGATGTCCATCTTTACCCGCTGGTCAGACCCCTACTGTCAAGTACAATTATGCTGCCTTTGTTGTTGAGAAAATCCATGACCAGTTCATGAGGCTAGAAAATAATAAAGTATTCAAATACTCCACATTCATCTATCACCTTATCCTCTACTATCAGTGTGACAAGTTTCCATTTTCTGTCAATAAACTAGATACAAAGGGTAACCCAAGGTCAGTTATTTTTTGAACTTCAATCTTCCACCATTCTTTTGCTTGTCCCTATTCATATAGTGAGTTCATTGACCAATTTTTCCACCTAGTGACCACCATGCTGACAGGAAATCCTCCCCCTAGGATTAGTGATGAAATCAAAAAGATTCTTCAGCTTTTCAAACAGTACAAGGTAGGTGACTGGTACTTGTAACAGAATCACACAGAGATTAGGATATATGGTTGTGAGCTTGCCCCATTCAATCTACCAAAGTATTTTCCAATGAGGTTGTTTGCATTGGAATATTATAGACAAATGATATACTCAGATCTGATCCACTTTACTATGGCCAAGAAGAAAGCACAGTTGAGGATCAAGGACCACTTAGGCCCATTTTTCTGCAGCAATAGGGAAGCATGGAAAACAACAGAACAAATCCTAGAAGACCACATGAAATTAAACAAGAGTTTTAGTTAGAAATATGACCCACATAGTTTCATTTGTGATAGGAGAATGAAAAATAGGTTATCACCTTATTTTCATCACAAAATCCCAGAAATTGAGAAATAGGCTAACATGGATGAGTGGAGGGAAGGAACTCTAGTAGAGATGGATAGTTATCAGGTCAATGTAGAAAATGTAATGAAAGATGTAGAAAATACACTTGACCTGGATTCTTTTAAACAGATGCTAGTTAAGACTTCTCACAAGCCAACATCAAGGATTAGTGCCTCAACATCTGATACCTCTCAAAGGCACTCATAGAAGACTAGTGTACCACTTGCAGAACCATCATAGGGAAAAGAACAAGAGACCATCACTCCAACAACAAGGCAGCTAAGCATGTCAAAAAAACCTAAAATCTCTCAAGAACAGGCTCAAACACAGACCCATCCAACTCAAGTTAACATGGGAGATCCACTAGTTTTATAGACTCATCTGAATGAGGAAAATAGCTTAAAGAGAGACAGGGAAGTAGCTACCCCTGCCAGTGGTCCCTCAAACCAGCCTGGTGCTAGGAGGCATAGGTTGAATCCTCATTCATAGGAGGAACTTTTTGAAGAAACAACAGACAGCTTGAGGAAAGAAGGTGTAAATAGCCAACACACATTCCCAGCAGTAGAGACACCTTCTAGTTCAAAAAGACAGGAGCTGGAAAGAAAACAGTGTGCTAAAGTATCATCCTTCAGGTCTTCAGCTAACAAGTCCCTAGACATCAAGGAAAAGTTCAAAGAGATAAGGGCCAGAAATGAACCGTTAAGGGCCCAAGTCTACAATCAATATATGAAGATGGCCCCCAATAATCAAACCAAGTTGATGTCAGCTTATGACATCAAGGAAGGAAAGGTGCAGATGAGCTTTTTGAAACCCAAATTACAACGGCCCCAATCACTTGCAGATTACCTCAAAACTAATTTTGAGGTCATGGCCAAGGACATTCACCCCCTAGATCAGATTGAATTACATAAGCAAATAGGGGAGATGGTATATTCCACCTTGACAAGCAAGGCCATGATGGAAAACAGATTAGAAAACTCATTGAACAACACTACTACTCAGTTACAGCTAGAAAAAGCCTCCTCATAGGCTAAAGACAACAGAATTAAATCATTGGAGGAGTTAATTATTGGATTGGGTCATAACCCAAAAGATGTAAATGTTGCAGAAGCCCTTATTAAAAAGAAAAATGAAGACATAAATGCCTTGAGAAGGTAGTTAAAGTTGCTTCCATTGATGCATCCATAGACTGGTGAAATTATAGAAAAGAAGGCTGAAGAAGAGCTTATGGACCTAGTCCTCAAGCTAAATGAACAATTGAAGGAGACTAAGCAGGAATTGGAGAAATCAGTAAAAGGCAAGCAAAGTGAGTCGACCTCTCAGCCTCAAAATGTAGTACCAGTAGTCTCCACGGTAGTTCCTTCAACATTGGCTACAGGGCTTGCACTGAATGTCCCTTTGGCCACAATAGAAGCTATCATAGGTGCAGTTACAGGTACATCACAGGTGGGAACTTCAGTTCAAAGCACTGAAGAATTAATCAAATCCATGGAGGAGATGAAACTCCAAGTCTTTGAATTGCAAAAGGAAAAGGAAAGATTAATTACCTTAGAGCAGAAGTATGATGTCTAAAAGATCAATTTTGCTGAAGAGGTGAGGAAGAATAAAGGCTTAGCTCAACAGGTAAAAACATTGGAAAATGATCTCAATTTTGAAAAGCCTTTAACAAATATTAGGAAAATTCTTTGGACCAACATCACTCAATCAATAAATGATGTTTGGTCATCCATACAAATCATTTTTGAACAGATTGACCTGGTGAAAGTAGTTGTTCAAGAAATTCAAAAAACTAAGGAAGAGCTGCGAGGGAAGCCTAAGGAATCTATCAGGCTAATAAATTTTTTGAACGACAGGAATAAGTACCAATTGGAACAGCAAAATATTGAAGATAGAACTGCAACTATCCTATAAATAAAAAAGGTATGAACAAAAAGAGCTTTAATGCAGAACCTAGAAAGGAAATGCCAGAACATGCAGGAGGACAATGATGAATTTATGGAAAAATTTGGCATTTTAAAGAGTAAAGGACTTCCCAGTCCTTTAGTTATTAATGACAAATTGATGAGGCATGAGGATTATATTGACAATTTGGGTTAGTATGCAAATAACTAAGCTAGTTCATCAGCCAGCTCATCTACACTCAAGGCATTTCCTACAGGCAGAGTTCTCTATGACAGTCTAGAGAACCTCTTCTATGTGGAGCATGAATTGAAACATTTGTTTCCTGTGCAGCGTAATTTTTTAAAATATACTGAGGGAGATAAAATCTTCAGGAAGATACAAAGGACCAAGATATCAAGGGATGATTGATGGATAGATATGACATACATCTTATAATTTACCTTGATAAAAAAGTAAACTGAGGTATTTACCATAGTAAATTTTGGTAAAAGAAGATGAATAAAGATAAAGCAGGTAAAGAGTATCAGAATAAGTCAAAGAGTATTAGTAAGAAGATGAAAAGCAAATATCCAGCATAGAATTATGGGCAATACAACAAGATGCCTAAACATAGGGCCTACCTCCAACTCATTCAAAAAAACAGGGATAACAAGCCAGCAAGTCACTTTCAGTTTCTATATTCGAGACCATCTGTCTCTACTTTTATGTAACATACAGTTAGCCTTCTTAGATTATATCTCTCCCAATTATGAGATATTTTGTTGTAAATTTTTGTATAAGTACTTCCTCATTTGAAGTACTTGGGGTGGATTCTTTGGTATCTCAGTAGACTTATATATTTTGGAATAAAAGTGTTGTTGGATAATTCTTGTATGGCTAGCCGAATCAAGAAATAAAGCATAGGACTTTTTACAGGATTCATGTGTCAAACGCTGGACAAATAAGTATTATGTATCTTATGTGTTATTGTTTTATGGTTTAATACTTCACATGTGTTTCATATCTGAATAATAAATGAAAAAATATATTTCAAAAAGTGCTTTACTGCATTCTATCTTTAAAATAATTTTTATTCTAAATTTTTTCTTCTAAGCTATCATAGGCAGGGAACTCTTAACTGCTCCTTATTTCTTAGTTTATCATTGTGGTCATTTAATAAGAAATTTTAAATTTCTTTTTATTAGTGATCACCCAATTTCCCTCCTCTTAAAACTTGTTGAAGGATTCTTAATTTCCCTTCTGCCCTGTGAAGCCCTCTTTTGTTGAAAAAACTTGATTCAGTTAAGCCATTTTCAGTTAACTCCATAGCCCAATGGCCTGAGATACTCTATTCTATCCATCTATTCCTAAATTCCACTACAAAACACAATCAAAATCCCCAGAGCTTTTATTACTAGCCTAATATTTCATAAACAAAGCTAAATCTTAAAGAGAGAGCCCTCTCTGAGTACAGATTGGCTAGATTCTGTACTTAAAAGTTGGTTTGTGGTTACCTCAGACCCCTTTCCTTCTTCTAACAACTTCAAGTAAAATCTGAGTGTTAACATGGTGCATCTATTTATAAGTTCCTGTAACCCCTTCACAGCCTTTGTTGGGCATGGAATCCCCCCAAGGCATGTTTTGGGGCTTAAAGCCCAAGTCTTGATTGAATCTTCTTGTAAAAGCTCCGTGCATTATGGGCACAGGGCATGAAATTGTAATAGAATCACAAGGTTGTCCACCTTAGCTTTTGTAATGTAATGTCGACTGGATAGACCTATCGATGGTTCGTGGACCATGAGATTGTATAAATAGAGTGAGGCTCTATGTGTATAAGATAACTAATAGAAGAGAGAATAGAAGAAGACGATAAGTCTAAGTGATTGAATCAAAGTGTAAAGTGTGTCTGTGGGCCATAGAGTAGGAGAAGGCTCTTTAGCTGAGTGCGCAGAGGCCTAGTAGTCCGCAGCTGAGTGCGAAGACCCCTACAGTTGAGTGTGTATGGCAAGTCGAGTCTATAACCATTGGGAAAATCAATAAAGAGAAGTTTTACTATATTTTTGTGTATCTTTCCCTAGTTTAATGCATGATTGGATATAATTTGCAAGTATACTGTTTATTTACTACGTGAACCTGTATGAATGTTTTGTATAACTAATTATAACTTAAGACATTCAAGTAGGTGAAGGTAATTAACTAGTACTGGAAGATAGGTAAGATATTTGGTAATAGCACAAAGCACGGCACTGGAGCTCCACAACCCCTGGTTAGGGCTGCATAAAGGCAGTGTATCAGGCCGCAAGGAATGGGAAAGTGTGTGAAGCAACCTGCATATAGGAACAAACAATGGATCAGTCGAACCTCTCAGACATCTCAAGGGTGCAGAAGCTTGGTTCTAGCACCCTCCCATACTACTTCGGGTAAGACCTTAGTCTGTGCTCCACGGGCTGTTATCGAAAGGGCCAATAGTACAGGGATTTGTTTGGCTAATTAACTACAAACTTGGGTTAGGCCCCAACAATCCAATAAATGGTTCTATTGCTGGGACCAGGATCTACATAGAGATTTCTTATGTCGTATCACTGGAATCTGACAAAGAAAGGAATCGAAGATTGGTTGGACAAAATGATTCACATGTTCGCAGCACAGGAAAACGGGAATCCATGACTATCAAAGGAAGAGTGGTTAGACTGCTACTTGTATACAGAGATCTATGAAATTTTCTTTGCATCATTCCCCTCTGAGTTGTATGAGTGGATCGTGAAGCTACCAGATAGCTAAGGAAGGTGTAAACTCGACAAAACTATTGTGTGGACTCCAGAATTGGTGTGCAGGCTGGAAGCATCAGAAGCTAACATCACGCATGCTTTCGATCACCGGCTCGATCGAATCATAGGAGGATTCATCACCGAATTCTCGGTAGACACTTTAGTCAACTATAGTGAGGTAGAACGATGCTTCCTCAACTGACCCTGAGGTAATTACATTAAATCTTTGAATATTTAGATTAAAATGATACTATATGAAAAGTGGGTTATGTGAATAAATTGATGTCCGGGGCTACGCAGAGTGGGAGAATATACAGAAATGAAGGTAGCACAGAACTAGAAACTAACCCCTTGATTTTACCTCTGCGAGGGGGTGAAGAAGAGCTGGCAAAGGTCTCACCAAGAAGTGTGATCAATCCGATAAGGTAGAGAATTCTATGCATACCACCCCCACCCACACCACCACCAGTTTCACTGTCTTCACCCTCGTCTTCGCCCATACCGCCTCTACCACCACCGCGAAGTAGTATGGAAAGCGTGATAAAGCTGCCAATATTAAAGGGAGTAGGGAATGAAGATCTAGACCAGTGTTGGTTTGTGATAAAAGCTGTATGAGAAGCACAGGGTGTCACGGATGACAATATAAAGAAGGCAACGTTGGTCAGTACTCTACAGGATCGCGCGCCAACTTGGTACATTAAATATTCCAATGATAATACGTATTCAGGGATCATGGATATCCAAGCTATGCTAAACAAAGAATTTAGTAGGCCAAAGTCAGAGGCACAGTCGATCATTGGATTCAAGGAAATCACAATGCTACCAGGAAGACCCCTTCAGAGTTGGATTAAAGACTGAAGTGCACAATTCGTGAAGCGAACATGACATTAACAGATGGGCAACACCATGAATGGTTTGTAGCATCACTAAAATCGCATCTATGGAATGCGTCATTGCAACAAAGGCTAACCACTCAGACTGAGGCTTTGGAGGTCACAATGAGATTAGAAGAGATTCCGATACAAGATCCTAACCTAGGAGTTTAGCAGATTCACGCGCTGTTGAAAAACTTGTGCCTGAAGATGAAGAGTTTGAAACAAGACAGGACAACCTGCCTAGAGATGTGTGATGAGGTATGGTGCATAAAATGCAAGGGCCAGGGGCACGAAAAGGAGCACTGCTCAATGTTCGTGAATTACCTTGCTAAGACCTGAGGCACAAGCAGGACCAAGCGTGGTGCTTGCATTATAGTGCGGGATTTGTCATATAGAAGGAAATCATGCTACAAATAACTGCCATCTATTATAGAAGTATACGGAGAATTCATAGCAATTTTTCTATAATTTCTGCAGGTTAGTAGGACATGATAAGTGAACCTGTAGAAGTTATGAGCTGATGATGGATCAAACTCCTACCTACAAAGTGCAAGCTGAAACATGAGCCCTCGATCAAAATGTAGGAATGGCGCATACCAAATTTCAGGGGCGCGGATGAGGCCAAGGTGGAAGGGGACCAGGAAGAGGTTGCAGACAGCTGATATGTTACAATTGCGAAGGGTCAAGGAATTATGACCATGATTGTATGAATCCAACGTGTCTATCATGCTTTTATTATACGTTGTTTGATCATGAGATGGAGGATTACCCCACACTGATAGTGAGGTTGCGCGATAAAGGAGCACTCCAACCTCCCTTGACTCAGAACCTACAAATGATGAGGTATGAGCCACGCAAGGAAGACCCTAATGTAAATGTCATGCTCTGGAGTGGAATTATGATGGGAGATGACAAAAGCAAGCATCCTGAAGAGAGTACCTAGGTTCGAAAGGGTCCAACGAAGGAACCAGAATTTAATTTGGAGCAGGTTAATGAGACCTTCATGGAAGCAAAGAGGAGCTTCGTTGATGACTCCACTTCAGGAAGTAAAGATAGACTAGAGTTGGAAATACACCCATCAATGCTCACTACATTCTTGGAGACATGCATGAAGCTTCTGCGCAACAGCAAGGCTGTAAAGAGGCTATGAGAACTCATAACTAGATGTGCTAGGACCACACCGGAATAACCACGCGTAGTGCAGAAGCTCGGGAAGCACATGATGTGAACAGGAACGGAAATGAGATTGACCAGTCAGATTGGGGAATATGAGATGGACAAAGTGATTTTGGATCTAGGGTCGTGTTAGTTTCAGTATCTTCATCCCTCCATCAGTGACCAAATTTCTCTTTTTGCATGCATATTAAGTGTCCTATCTGATTAGCTACATTCCATTAGGTCGTGGATCAACTGATGGTAGTGGTTCATTCTCAATTTCCCTCATAGCATTTACTTGTTGGCCTTTTTTCACATGTTTAGCTCATTTACTGTCATTTTGTTTCATTCCATTTACCAAAATCAGTTTTAAGGTTTTTAGTCTCACTAGGTCTAGCGTTTTCCACCATGGTCATTCAAACCTCAATAAAAGGTCAGCAGACATACAAGGAGGTTTTATAAGTTCATAAGATCATAAATTCACTGATGATATGCTTCATAAATGGAGTTTACCTCAAAACTCTATTTTGAGGTGAAAACAGAGTTTTTTTTCATTTCATCTACAAATTTTATGTAATTTCAATGTTTCTATATGTAATAAGTTCCAGCTGTTGCCCTTGGTCACCTTACCAACTCCAGCCACTGCAAGAAACAAAAACATCAATGCATTAGTTCATCAAGTGATCAAGAAAAGTCAAACTGCAAATGAAAAATAGAGTTTTTAAAGAAAAGTGACTAAGACATTAAAAAAGTGGGTTTGGTAAATGAAAAAATTAAAGCAAGGAGATATAAAGGCTCATTTATGCATTTGAAGTCTTCATTTTTTGCAAGAGAGGGAGCTAAAGGAAAAAATCGCATTTTTGGGAAAAAGAAACAAAAATTGAGCAAAAAGCCTAAAATTTCACCAGTGTTGCGCACCTATTTGGTGTTGCGCATCTGGCGCAGGTTTTTGCACTGTAATTTGTTCAGACACTGCGCATACAAAGTGCGCTGCGCACCTGCCTATTGAGCTTCAAATCGATTTTCATCACCTTCCTCTACCTTAAATTTCACTATTGACCTCTCAACAAGTAAGTGAAGCTTCTCATCATGTTTAGCAAGGAATTTTTCATTAGTGGTGGTGATTTGTATGTCCAGAAAACTAAACCCTAGCTGTCTCTAAATTGTCTTGTAAAATATGCAAAGGGTATTGTGTTTTGTTGTTTCTATTCCCTTGAGTTATTTCCCTACACCCTTTTTCCCTTAAACTAATTTCCCTAAAACCCTTTCCCTTTCCCTCTCCCAAAATCATTGGCACTCACCTCCCAAACCCCACTCCCTATTACCAAACCCTAACCCTATACTATATCCCAAACCCTAATTACCATTTCCTATTCACTCATTACACCCATTTCATCATCAAAACCCTCATCTACAGTCACCATATCAGTTATTCCCTCATTTCCCAAAAGAAAAACAGTAGTCATTTCCTACATACAATATTTACCCTCATATTTTAAAAATCTCTTCATACTCATCAGTTTTCACTCCAAATTCACAAGCATGGAGACAGACTCAGCCTATAAGAGGGATGATGAAATTGTTAGTGATTCTTCCCAAGATGCCCATGTACCAAGAAAACCACATAAAGGAGGGAAAATCATTCGAGAGGAGACCGCCACTCTCACATAATTACTTGCTTTCCCTCTTGCACTAACTTGTTTTAAACATCAATCTTGTTATTAGTTTTGTGAAATGGTAGAAAGGGTGAAGTATCATCATGAGCTGGCTAGGTTATTTGTTTTTCATCTTCAAAATGGCCAGGTGAACCTTGTTGGTGTCTCTTTCACCTTGACACCTGAAACCATTGCAGCAACAACAGGCAACCCTAAAGTAGGTGAACAGTGGAATAAGGGGCAACATGTGGGCAGAGAGCATTATGAGCCTTACATCAAGGTTGGTTATGAGAGGAAAATCAGTAGGGTTTTTCCTTTCAAATATTTACAGAACACTTATGCTTCTGTCATGAAACTCATCATTAAGTATTTCACCTATGAAGGGAGGTTTTCTCGTTTGTATACATACCATGTCAGATTGTTGATGCATTTCACAAGAGTGAGGATGATGAACCTCCCATATTTTATCTGCAGGTATATTGAGAAGATGGCTCTGTATGTGAAAAGGAAACCTTTTCCTCAGTAGTTTAACAACATTTACCACTTCTCACTGATTAAAATTGTTGTCTTTCATCATCTTAGCTTGCTGAACCTACCATGGGACACTTTCATTGCACATGAGATTTTCAAAGGCCCTTAGGTGATTCCATCATTGCTTCAAGAGGAAGGAGGGCCTTCAAGACAGCCAAATGTTCATGAGACTGAAACTACAGCTATGCCAGTGTTTGTTACTTATGCCAAAGCCACCAAGAGGATTTTTTCTGCTACCAAACGAATACTATCTTCACCAGGGGTGGAAGGGGTCTCATTTTCTTCACCGGACCACATGCAAATGCTATCTTCACCAGGGGTGAAAGGGGCTTTTCCTTCTTCTTCAACTGAATAGGTACAGGAAAAAGACAAAGGAAAGAAAAAGGTGCATGATGAAGGCCCTACTGAAGGGCAAGACATAGATTTTGTCTTGGTTGAGGAGGATGAAATTGATTTGGGCCCTCAAAGCTCAAGTCTCAAAGATATAATCATCAAAGAAAAGGAGGCTGAAATCCAAGCCTTGTCACTTGACCTTGAGAGGGCCAAATGGATCATTAGCTTTCTTGAGTAGGAGAACAAACAACTAGAGGACAAACAAACTCTTATGGAGTTGCAAACAATTAGAGAAAATAGGCAAGTAGCAAAGAGAAGGAAAATCAAAATGGCACCCTTTGAGCAAGAAATGAGGCCGACTGGAATCATGGTTAGAGAGAGCTAACATTCACCTGGAGAAATTTCTTGAGAAATCTAACAAAGAGAAGAAATTTTTGCGCCACATGGCCTATCATTACTTAACCTGGAATAAAATTTGCAAAATAACGGTGAAGAGGTTAAAGGCTAAACTAAAGAGAGCTTTGAGAAGCAAAAAAGAGAAAGATAAGCTCAAGATCTTGGTGGAAGCATCATTGGTCCAACATAGCACATAAAAAGGATCACTCATACCAAATTTCAAGAAATTTGGTGAAGTTTTTATCATTTTTAAAATTTTTGAAGCAAAAAAAAGGCTTTTTCAGCAGGTGCGCAACGCTACCGGCACTACGCTTTTGATGGAGGCCTCCATTTGCAAAAAGGTTTGCATTTTTTGAATTAGCATGAAAAATTATGCATGCTCAAAAATGGATAAGAAATTTTGACAAGTTCTGTACCTCTAAAAGGGCCAAAAACACCCAAAACGTGCCCTCTCTGCCACTTTTTTGCCACACAGGAAGCAGTCTTGGAAGATTTCATTTTTGGAGGGGAAGATGGACTCCAAATCAAAACATTCAAGTTGTACTAGAAGGTAGACTCACCAAGCTTTCCAATGAGCTATTATATACCTGATTTGGACATCAGGAGGCCTTCCAGAAGTGGCCTTGAAAAAGCGCTACGCATAGAATCAGTGGTGCTGCGCATAGGAGAAAAATTTGCTAGTTTTCCCTGTTTGTTCAGAATTTCGCCCAGTTTGCTGTCGGTTTGACTTTTTTTTCTCTCTTGGTCAATTAATAATGATGTAATATGATGGAAATTGATGTACTATGATGTAAAATATGATGAAAAATGACTTGAGGAGATAGATACATCATTTAGAGTTGGTTTGAAGATGAACGAATTAATTTTCATAGTTTTAGAGGCAAGCTGTTCCACTGCCTATTTTTCAGTTCCTAGTTTAGATCTTGTTGAAACAGCTCCTTGATTCATGGATTTGACCCCTTATGGCTAGCATAGGTGGTTTTATGCCTATATCTTGTACTTTCTTAGTCATTTGTCAAGGTTGGACTCTTGTGGATGCATTGAGCTACTTTGTACATCACTTTTGTAGTTTGACAAGGAAATGAACCAGGGTTCTGTAGCATTTTGTGGGATTCTTGTGGTAATGTGAATTAGCATTGTTTTCTCCTATATTATTTAATTTATCTTATGTGTATATGTACCATCATCTATCTCTTTCTTCATAACTAAATGAATCAAGATTAAAGGGTGGAATCCATTGGTGTTCAATGCTTTGCCTTGGGGTTTTATTTAGTTTTAAATGTTTTTTGTTGTTTGAAGAGGACTCATGAAACTTGCATGCTCTCTCAAAATCCTCACCATTCTTTAGACTCACCATCACATTCATTTCAAGGTGATAAAACACTTACCTACCTCACCCCACAGAAACCTCTGCAAATTTGAGTTGATTTCCTAGACCCAAAGCTGCCTTCCTCATCTGATCCAGCAACCAACCAATTAGTATTCATATGAGTCATATCAAGCCTTACTTGCCATATTTTATTTGAGATTGACAAGCAGAGAGCCCTCTCCCGACTTGGTAGGGCTAGCTACCAGGTTAAGCGTGGTTTAATGTTACCCTAGACCTGCCTTTCTTAGCCTGAGGTAGATTAAGGCTATAACGGGTTGGACGAACATCCTGCCAAAACAGACATAGGAGTGCATGGGCAGGCCTACGTTGCAATGGCCTCCTATCCAACTACGAATGGCGAACCAGCAAAAGATCCTACCTATGGGGAGATTGTAGGGAATCACGGTAGATATTGAAGGACCAAGCACACTAGCAGATTTTGAAGTAATAGAGATTGTTGATGATAGGAATCCCTACCCCATGCTATTGGGAATAGATTGGGCCACTTATATGAATGGATTGATAAATCTAAAGAAGCGCAAGATAATCTTTGAGAAAAAGTCTCTACGTGTAGTGATACCTTTAGAACCAGCAGAAGGATCATGCTACACAGAGCCAGTGCGCGACTACAATAGCGACAATGATGACTTGGACTGCATCTACAAGATAACCATGCGGGAGCTATAGGTTTAACCCTGTACAGAAATTACCTGCGTACGAATTATAAAACACAAAAAATAAACAATGCGAGAGCATAACACATAAAACACATATACATAGAGATTTTCCCCTGGATCCCAAAACTGGGACTATTAGCTTGATTTTTCATTATTTTCTTTTCAATGTTACAATACATATTTATACATGCTGAAGCATCCAATACCATGGACTGAAAACCATCACGTCCAAAACCATGTGCCAAAGACATGCACAAAACCATAGGTAGGTCCGCCCAACCTAATATAGGGTCCAAAACCACCCTCACCCCTCAAGCCCCCTGTGACTCCCCCTGCTACAATCGCCTGGTTAACTACATGGGCTAGTCATGGAAAGAATATAACACAACCAAATATTCTCTCACTTGTTGTTTTCTTTCCACAGGGGTCCACAAGAGAGCTTAGTCATTTATCCAGCCATGTAACGCCCATTGTTTCTCTACACCAAAAGAACTTCTCAAAGCTCACAAATTTTTTCAATGCATCTGCAGTATTCTTCAAAGTGTCCACCTTTACTAGAAACACCTTTTTGTCTTCTATCATATCCCTCACAAAGTGATACTGAACATCAATGTGCTTTGTCTTTAAATGATAT
>APFE030329578.1:0-17528 GCA_000404065.3 Pinus taeda
ACCAGCTAGGGCGATGGCAGCTTATCTCTGAGAAGATATGTGTGGCTACATGCCTCTGAACTGTTCCGAACTGTGTTACAGTGAGGCTCGAAGGCCTATTTATTGTTGAGAAACAATGGAAAACCCTTCACATTCCAAAACCTAACCCTAGAAGATGAAACGCCAAATTGTGGGGCCCCGTTTTGGGTAAATTGGTACATCAATTTCCCGTGGTCGTAACTTTGGCATACGATCTCCGTTTGACGCGTATGATAGCTTGTTAGAAAGATCTATCTGAGAACTACCACTTTGGGAAGGGCAACATCGGTCCATGGACCCATGTTGCCCCCAGATTTCCCAAGAAACGTCGTTTAGGGCCTCAAAACGGCTCCGGAAGTTCAGGACCCGAAAAACTGCTAAAAATAGTAAACTGTGCTACAATTTAGGAAACTGAAAAAGCTTAAAAAGACAATTGTGGGGGTCCAAATGGGATAGGTGGGTAGCCACCAACATCCACCTGGATCACTTCCACTCATAAATGTGGGTGAAGGGTTCTCCGCAGTAGTTCATTATTGATAGCGGGAGCGAAAAGAACCTCATTTCAGCATAGGCCATGAAGCGGTTGGGCCTACCGACCACACCACACCCGCAACCGTACACCATCGAGTGACTTCACCAAGGGCAAGATCTCTGCGTCAACCAATAGTGTCACCTTCCCTACAACATCAAGCCCTTCATAGATGAGGTATTGTGTGATTTTATTCCTCTTGAAGTTTGTGACTTTTTATTAGGCCAACCATACTTGTGGAAGTGGCATGTTGTGTATGAGTTTAGACCTCACACTGTTATTATTACTTTGGGCAATAATTTGTACAGGATACTGGAGGTAGCACTTCCTACTATCGTGTCTTTGATCACTGCGAAGAAATGTAGTAAGATCGTTTCCATGACCATAAAATTTGTTTTCCTTATGATTCACCCTTAGGGCAAGAAGAATATTGTAGCCATGACCTCTAGATAGGGCTCCTCTGCATGGAAACAATAGATGGACAAGGTTGTAGATTAGTATAGGGACATCTTCACCTCACTCACAGGGGTACCTCTACAATGTCAAGTTAAGCACTCCATCGATCTTACCCCAGGCATGTCGCTACCCAATGGATCGATCTATCAACGCTTTGTTCTAGACAACGATGAAATCAAGAGGTAGATTCAGGAGCTATTACAGAAATGGCACATCGGGCCAATTTCATCACCCTGTGGGAGCACGATTGTGTTGGTACAAAAGAAGGACGCAACCTAGAGACTCTGTATTGACTATCGAGCGTTGAACAAGTTCATTGTCTGGAATAGGTATCAAATCCCACGTATTGATGACAATCTGGACTAGCTCAAGGTGGGCAAATATTTCAGCAAGATTGACTTGAAGTCTAGTTATCACTAGGTATCGATCGAACCCTCTGATGTGTGGAAGACTACCTTCAAATGTAGTATACCTAGGGGGGATATTATGGGGTACAGAGGGAGGTACCCAAGGGAATAATGTAATAATGTGATGGGCCATAGTTAATAAATAAAGTGATTAATCCGCATCATGTAAGGGACCACAAGTAGTTAGGAATAATGTGATAAGCCCATGGTAATTTATGTATGGTGTTGAGAGACCCATGGTATTGTATGTATGAAGCCTATATAGAGGCTAGAGACTCCCTATTGAGGATGTCAAGGATTATTGTATTGACAAGCATATGGCTTGTGGAGTGTTCTCCTTCCTTAAGGAGTAGTTGTATGGTGTTGCCCTATATCAAGGGTTTTGATTAATAAAGAGAAGCATTTATATATTTCAATCTTTTTATTTTTGGACATATTTTCTATTTTCATATATTTTCAGGTTAGATCTACTACAAGTGGTATTAGAGCACTTTCTTGGGCGACTAGGGGGAGCAATTTATTTTTCATTTTTTGTAGGAATTTTTTGGAACGACGAGTTTACAAATCGGATCTGAAACTTTTGGTTCAAAATTTGCAAAAACAAATAGCAGATCTAAATTATTTGCCGAAAAATACCCAAATTAAAAATAAAACTGACCGAATCGGATTCTGGATGAGGGATATATCGTTGATTTAAAATTAGTTGTATTACCGAAATTGTTCTGACGACAATTCATGGGTGACGACTCTCTTGTCAAAATTTTCAGTTTTTGTGCATATTTGAGCTCCTCTTGAAAAATTACCTAATTAAAAAAAAAAAAAAAATCAATCAAATCAGAGTCTGGATGAGAGAGATATCACTGATTTAAAATCAACTCTTTTTTCAAAATTTTTGTGATTGCACGACAGTTGCGGCACGAATCTGAGTTCCAGAGTTCCTAGATCAAAATTTAAAACATATGGGAACATGCAAAATGACTGTTCCATTTCCAAAAGTAGGTAATAATAAGGATTCTAAATTATATTGACCGATTTGTGGCCATTTTAAATTTGCCGCATAAAGTAGGTAAATTTTTTCAAAACCCTCATTCTACTTCATGGATTCTACTGAGATTATTTTTACAAAACGTGATAATGGTCCCACTATTAATAATTCTTAAAAAATCTTAAGTCAGCATGGTTGACACTTTGGAAAGATGCAGCATGACTTTATTTTAAAAATGAGGCGACCAAATGGTGGGACTCACTTGACAACCAGAAGTTGGTAAGTCTTCCTCATGAAAAAATTGAAAACTTCCTTCTGGACAAATGGTCTCATGCTAGAAAACAGGATAATGAGAAACATAAGGGGTTATTTTCTGCTGGTATCTCCTTATTACAGGTTCCTGGATATATTCAGAAAGAGAAGATCATTGTGTCTATCAATCCTAATTGCAAGCATAATTTTATTAATGTTCATTTGGATAAAAGATTGCAAGTCTCAGCCAAACATTCGAGCACTCACAAGTTGATAATGGGAAGGTGCAAGTTTATAAAGATTTGAATATTTCTATGGATAAGTATGTATTGCATTCTAATTTTTATGCTTCAGATACGGATAATGTGGATGTTGTTTTGGGATACCCTTCTATTGGTACTATCAATATTAATGTGCAGAATAAATTCCTGAAGCTCTGGTATAAAAAGAAAAAAATTACATTACGGGATATTTCCAACAATAAACAAGTAGAGTCCAAGGAGGCTGAAGCAGAAAATGTTACAGGTACTGAAACTTCAAATGAAGAATCCATGGTTGAAGTAATACTAGAAGATAAGCAACAACCACGAGCGTCATAACAGGTACCCGATATCAATCAGGCTACATTATGTGGTGAATTAAAGAAAGATACACCTTTGGTTAAAACTTCAGCATATCACCACCCACATCACCCAATAAGAAAACAACCAACAAGATGGCAATGAATTAGAAACAAGGACAACAACCCCTACATGATAGATAGAGAGGTGTGACGATTCACCCACAACACATCAACACAAAGGAACCGCCAGGATCAAATCCCATCTCAAGCAAGTGAGGCACCAACTAGATTGAGTAATATCTATCTCTGGGATGGCTAGATGCACGTGCATGATACTAGTGGACTACTCTTTTGAGTAGATCTTATTATGTGCGTTCTTATGCTTCGGGGACAAAACATGTTTAAGGGGGGTGAAATGTAGAATACCTAGGGGGTACATAGGGAGGTACCAAGGAAATAATGTAATAATGTGATGGGCCATAGTTAATAAATAAAGTGGTTAACCCGCATCATGTAAGGGACCACAAGTAGTTAGGAATAATGTGATAAGCCCATGGTAATGTATGTATGGTGTTGAGAGACCCATGGTAATGACCCATGGTATTGTATGTATGAAGCCTATATAGAGGCTAGGGACTCCCCATTGAGGATGTCAAAGATTATTGTATTGACAAACATATGGCTTATGGAGTGTTCTCCTTCCTTAAGGAGTGATTGTATGGTGTTACCCTACCTCAAGGGTTTTTATTTTAATAAAGAGAAGCACTTCTATATTTCAATCTTGTCATTTCTGAGCATATTTTATATTTTCATATATTTGCAGGCCAGATCTACTACAAGTGGTATCATAGCACTTTATTGGGCGACGAGGGGGAGAATTTTTTTTTTCATTTTTTGCTGGAATTTTTTGGGGCGACGAGTTGTAGATCATATCTGAAACTTTTGGTTCAAAATTTGCAAAAAAAAAATAGAAGATCTGGATTATTTGTGTAACAATACCCCAAAAAGAAAAAAAGAAAAAAAAAAAACACTATTTGACCAGACCTTCATGCTCCTTTGAATTATTTGGATAGTTCCCTAAGTTATTGAGAAATTCTTCCTCAACATCTCTGATTTCCTTTTCATCAAAGAAAACTTCTGGGACTGCAGCTTCTTGACTTTGCTTGAAATTTCATCATAAGTCTGCATAGCATCCCCCTGCCCTTCACAATTTTCTCCAACACTCAGTTTATCCAAATAAGACAACAATGTCTCCTTCTCTTCTATGATAAGACTTTGATCTTTCAAAGATTTCCTTGACTTAACTTCTTCAACTGAGTTCTTTGTGTCAGCTTCGCTTCTCTTCACTTCACAACCCTGCAATGCACTAGCTTCTCTCCCTCTGTCTATTTTCCATTGGTTTTCTATCCATGTTAATATTCATTCTAACATGATCCAATAAGTTTTCACTAAGAGAAGACACAACCATTTACTCATACCTTTTAATTTTCTCCACCAATCGAAGTCTTGAAAGTCTTCCTGCATCTCCTTTTCTATTTTTCTTGTCTCTGCCTCTTCACAAAGTCAATTTCATTTGGTTGCATACCTACAACTTTACATTCACACAAATAATTAATCCCAGAATTATGAGATTCTCTTGCCTGTGAAGATGCTACCAACACCTCTCTCTCCTGATGATCTGTGTAGATCATCTCTTCGTCACTATCATCATTGTCTCCTTCCCCAAGGAGAGGTCCATTCTTTGATTCACAAATGTATTCTTCAACTTTTCGAAGCATTAATTTCTCAGCAAAAAATACTCTAACAGGCCAGTTAACTCTTTTCCCCACATAAATTCCTTGCTTCAAATCTTCTCTGGTTCCTTTTTGTACCAGCTTCTTCAAATGATTGAGTTCTTCCTTTATCTCAGCCAACTCTATGTCCATTTCTTCTTTACTCATTCTTTTGAGTCCAACTACTTTGGCACTCTTTTTTCTATGTCTGTGACTTTCCTTTATACCCCTGTTATGACTATCAACAGTCAATTCCATTTCTTCCTCTGGTAAACTTTCCTTGCTTACTGGTGAGTTGCAACTATCCCCTTCTTTCATCTGTAACAAGTCTCCTTTATGCCTCACCAAACTTTTCTGAGTTTATCCTTTTGGCATCTATTGGTTCTTTCCTTAAACCTTTCACTAACTAGCAATTCTACCTAGGACTCCTCTTGCTAGAATTGTTATCTTTAAGACAACTCTACCCACAATCACAATTGTGGAGCTGCCTCAACAACTTCTACCCAATCGCAGTTGGAAGTTGTTCTCATCTTCTCTTGAACACTCCTTGTTCTAGGCTATTGCATCTTCAATTACTCACTTCCTTCTTTCATTCAGTAATTTCATTTGTTGTTGGGTACTGTCACCTTTACTCATCTAAGAGTTCTTCTTGCTTCATCTTCTTTAACATAGCTTATGTGCTTTTGATGATGATACAATTCATTCTACCTTCTAGCAATTTCGCTGCTTCCTTTAACCTGTACAATCTTATCTCAAGATACATCAAAGTACCTTTCAAACCTACCAATTTTCCTTCAAAAATGTCTTAAAACTAATTCCCATTCCATCAGTTAAATCTTTGCCAAATGATTCATCTATTCACTATTTCATTTAAACTTCTCCATTCAAAATACTTCATACAATCAACAACTATTCTTCATCTTACAGTTAAGATTCAATTTGAAATTCACCTATGTTTACAAATTCATGACACACTACAAATTCCTTCTGATAATTTGTTGTAAGCAAATCCTGTCTTGCTTTTGCAAATTCCAAAATTCATTCCTTGTAGTGGTTCTTCTTTCAGCCCTATTAAACCCTATCTTTGTTCTTTCAACCATCAATATCATTGTCTTCAACAATTCTTTAAGCAATCCTTATTCATTAAAACTCTTCAAATCATTTAAATGATTTCAGTCATAACAATCCACTCTTCTATTTGACTTTAAATTCAAAACCTTTTGCTTCAATTTACCTTTTAAATCAAGCCAATCATTCAATCAACTTACATGGAAATTTCATTTGTCTGAAAGGAAATTTTCACTCCCTTGTTGTTCTTCATACATTCAAAATAAATCTCTGTAAAATCACAAAATAAATCTTCTTACCAGATCTGCAATATCTTGTAGTAATTCCCAGATTTCAACAATTTTGACAAAATATCAAACTATCTCTAATTAATAATTCTGACAGGTATCTCCAATGTTCTTCTGATCATCCCAAGACTTTTCCCTTATAGTCTCTCTGCTAAAATTTCTTCATTCGCTTCTTTGTAACAACTACTTGCTGAGAATAAAATTCAGCCCTTCAACCAAACTCCACAAAGCATTGGTCTAGCTCTAATACCAAAAATGATGCCAGGTAATTGACATCCTTTAAAAAAATCCCATGTGGACTTATGAGTTATGCCCACATAACCTCCAAAGTGAAGCAAGGTTACACCCTTTCTTAAATTCGGTATTAAAATTAATTAAACTCATGTTCACTTAATCTTAATTAACCCCGATCAAGTTATCGAAACCCAAAACAATAGAAAACCTGACTATACACCTAATCAACGAAAAACAAAGACCTCACCTATCAACAAGCCCAGTCCCACTTCAAACGCATACAGCTGGAACTCAAATGGATTTAACCCGCGTTGATAACATATCAGATCCGACTTTTCCACAAAGATTATCGCATTAATTCTCCATCATTGATCTTACCATTTAATTTGGCGGTTGTTGGTTCACTCGATCAACCAACCTAATCGGTGATCCTCCACCATTTGATTAAAACACACTTGATCCAACGGTCAATAGCGATATCAGATGGGGATCATGGACGACATTTAACCGCCCTTACGGAGCCAATAAGGAATATAAATCCTTGATCTATAAATGTTCGAGTCCGGTTTTGAAATTAAAGATCGATCACTTTATGATCCGATATCCATTGGATATAAGAGGCCATCATATCTACGAATTGCGGGACTTCAACTAGCACATGGTTTAAAACGGCCTTAACCCCCGCAGTTGACTGTGATCTAAAAGTTTGAATATGAGATCGATGGCTAGGAGCAAGTGCGGGACTTCAGCCATGATCAAGATATCCGTACTCTCCTACCCCCGCAGTTGTTGATCACCATCGATCTAACAGCCAACAGATAGTCCTGATTTATTTTGGGGTTTCTTCATGAATTTAACAAGTTCCGCCAAGACTTAGCGCTTCCGCCAAGTTAGTCAATCTCTAAACTATATACTTCGATTTCTTAAAACATATCCAGGCTCTTAATTGTTCATTGTAATTACATAGGATTCAACCTACGATCTATGAAACCAATCACATAACAAAAGATCACGCAAAAACAAGCTTTCTACACAAACTCCTTTGATTCATAACAGTATTTACATAAGGTACAGAACGTCTCGTGCTCTAATCTGTTCTCTCTTCCTCTTAGCTCTCTCTACACTATCTAACCTCTGTGTAACACACTCTGCCTACTCTAACACACTCAATACTGAATTACACAAAGAGATACACAACCACATTGTATTCATATTGATAACTATTTACAGAAGAAACAATCACACTCAACTGTTTCAGTTCTCCCTCTGCTCATCCATCCTATCTTTCCATCTGAATCTAACCTCTCACTCATTCCAAAATATTACAATTATACAAAATGCGGATTCATGAACCCATTTAGTTCAGATCCAGAAATCCTTCATTCTTCCCTAAAGAATCTCTTCACTCCACTCTTTTCTTAATCAAATGTTAATTTAAGTTTTCACATCCCTCATGTCCTATTCAAACCAGATAATCTAACTGCTTGGCCTGATCTCCATGCAGGGAGGATCAAATGGCCACTTATACCCTTTTCTACTTAGATTTTGATAACAAATAAAACCCTCTCATACATTTAAATTAATAAAATTAATTAATCTCTTGTCTTCCAACCCTTTGTTAGCCACAACATGTGATCATACCATCACATTGCTAACTAGGTCTAAATGTTCCTGCATCATATACTATTTTGGTGATGTTCACATATGTTATATGTTGTTGTTCAATCATTTGTTTATTTTAATTTGTACATGAAATTTACATAGAAACACTCAAAAACTCATGTTTAAACTTGAAATTAACCTCATGAATCCTTAAGCACATTTACATATTCTGAAGAGGAATTTTGCACAACAAAACTAATTTTCTCATTCATATCATAAGTTGAAAACACCGTCACACCTAGAAAAACCCATTCCATGACAACAAAGAATCACATGCATGGAAAATCTAGCAAGGAAATCACACATGCAAATCGATACCTGCAAATAATCCTGTTGTAGTTGCTTGATCCCACTCTTCATTGCTTGATCCTTCCTTCCTCTTGCCTTCTTTGCCTTTCTTAATCCAATGCCAAAGTGCTCCAAGAAAAATCTGTATCCAAGAGTGAGAGAGAAAGAGAATAATGAGAGATCTCGAAAACTGAACTGACAAAAGGTTACACTAACCAAGCCTGAGCAAAAGCTTTCCAACTGATCCTCATAAGCCTTTTTATCAATGATGCCCCAATTTTCTTCAACTTCCATTATTTTCCTTCAATTTCCTTCTCACATGCAACCTGTGACCTTTCACCTTCCTTTTCTCCTTATTTCCATTATTTTCATAAATAGAATGCCAGTTAATGTCTCTTACCTTTCTAAAGCCTTTTCCATTACCTTTGCCAAATTCCTTTATCTATGATAACCGAAATGAACACCCACTAGGATGTTTTGCCCACCATTCAGCTTGGAATATGTGTCCCATCAACCATAGTTATTATTTTTCCTTTATTAATTTCTTAGGATTTTTCACCAGGGTTGTTACACCCATTTTGGTATCATTGTTGGCGTGTTTGATTGTTTTGGTAACAAGGATGCCTATGTCGGCGGGCCGGCCCACTGGACTGGGCAAGTTCAAATCTCATCAGCCTCACCATAGTAATACACCATTGCACGGTCGTTGGGCAAGGTCCGAGTCACCCACGGCCTTGACCCTTTTTGTTTTAATATATATATAATATATGGTTGGTGGGTGGCGGGGTTGGTAGCCGACCACCTAATTTTTAATATATATATCTATATCTATATATATATATATATAATGAATTAGTTAAAATACCATCAGCCAAATTTGGGGTCACTGGTCAAATTAATGAGGTGACAAATTTGCTCGTCCCGACTATCAAAATCTGTGCGCTGATAAGTGCCAAATTGTTGCCTCATTAGTGGTTGTCACTTGACCTAGTTTGACTGGCCATAACTTTCACATACGAACTTGGATTGAGGTGTCATTCATGTTGTTGGAAAGCTTGCAACAAGATATTCGTTCTAACGTTGTTTCTACTTCAATCAAGCGACTTTGATTTTTTAGTTTTTCCAATGCCACTTCTGAATTCCGAGTGTTTTTGGAGCCACTTGGATCAAGGTTGGAGCCTAAAGCAGTTTGAACCCCACTCATCATCGAGGTTGGTACCTCAATCAGGTTATAGCCTACAATGAGCATTTGTTTGCATAATTTTGAGTTTGGTGGCTCAATCAAGTTGTAGCATAGCGTAAGTGGCAACTTGCATATCTTGGGCGTGGTTTCCTCTAGTAGGTTGGAGCCTACAAAACTATGTAATGCATTAAAGATAAAGAAGAAAAATGGTTTGTGGTTTTCTCTCATAAGGGTTTCCATGTAAAAATTTGTGTCTCCTTGAGGTGATGGCTTCTTGATGTGTTATTGATGTAATGATAGTTTTATAGTGCATTGTTTTACATATTGATATGCTACTTATGTTATGGTTCATTGCATTATGATTGCTTGATTATGAAAAGTTATGAAATGATAAAATTTCTCACACATTGATTTACCACCACGCCCCTTCTTCACTGTGATTTTTGGTCCAACACCTACACATTTGTATAGATTTATTACTCTAAGGCATTTTTCATGCACATTTATATATGCTATTGGGTTTCACTTATACATAATGCATTTGCAAAGGACTCAAATTTCCTAAATGTCTCACTTACTGACATAGAAAGAAGGACTTCAATTTTCTTACTATCTAAATTGACATAACTCGTTATATTATTAGTGTCCACTAATCACACCATGCAATGCAATGGGACACATAACAATTAACGGTATTATCCAAAATGTTGCCACCCCCACGTGTACGAAGATGTGGCTAAAGACCCACGCATTTTGCAGGGGAACTCCTCACCACTTTTGAAACCTTATCCTAAACACTCCAATGACCTGAACATATCATCATAACAAACTTTTGCTACCAAAACGTGTGGAGCTGACCGGCCCACCCCGCGCAGCTCGGGTAGAATGACAATATTTGGCGGGCAATTAGACAAGAAGACGATACTGCGCTCCTTTCGTGTGCTGGCGCCAAAATTTAACCCGCAAAATTGCCGCCGTTTCCCTCCGGTGTCACCTCGTTTGGATAACTTTACGCGTTCAATGCATTGTCTTGGGTGTCGTGCAATTATTAAACAATTATTCCTCGTAATGCTCGTCATCCAATCAGATGTCAGCTAAAACGGCAGCCAATGGATTGTCATATAATTTATCTAACAGATGTGATCATCCCACAAAATTTGGCCGAACAAAAATGTCGCTATAATTATCTAGTCATGATAAATGATTTAAACCAAGTGGAGGACCTCAGTCTCAGGGCTTAAAGGCCAAACAGATTCTTAAGAAAATATACTCAGTAGTAGTACTCTCTTATTTATCCACGACGTGCTTTTATAGCGAATCTTATAGGAAGAAAAAGTTGCTGCCTCTGCATTTGGCGACGCCCACGGGTTAATCTGGAAACTTATTTTGCCAAATCTAAAACCCGCCAGACTTATGTGATTGCCATTTTTGGAGTACAGAGAAAGCATCCAATGCTGGGCCATCATTTTTGGATTATCAAGTTCTTTTGTCTCTGTCGTTGGCACCACCCTGCCATAATTATAAATTTAAAGCAAAAAAACGCTCACTTACATCCTGCGGAGAATCCGAGGCCGAGGAGGATCTGTTTACTAACGGTAATAAATGCCATTAATTTCTCCGTATCGTTACCATCACTAAATTCGGCTGAGTGTTCTGGTGGAATGAAGATTGGGCGGGAAACACTCTTATTGGACAGAAGCATATGTTAGTGCGGTGGGGCGTTTTGGAGAAAGCAAATAACTTGCTGTACTCAACGGTCACATTTCCAAGTGTTAAGTCTTTGTGATACGGGTTGGAATTTCAAAACAGACTCATCAATTGAATTTGAGGGTTTTTAAATGTCTGATTTCATAATTTCAAGAAAAGATTTTAATATTATATTTCTAAGTGTTAAGTTTTTCTGATATGGTTGGAATTTCAAAATAGATTCACCAATTAAATCTGATGGTTTTCTAATATCTGATTTCATAATTTAAAAAAAAAATTAACAATATATTTCCAAGTATTAACTCTTTGTGATATGGGTTGGAATTTCAAAACAAATCCACCAATTAAATTTGACGGTTTTCAAATCTCTGATTCCATAATTTCAAAAAAAAAATAACAATATAACAATTTTTTTAAGTGTAATTGAGAGGAATTCACCCCAAATTCCATTCTTGGTGCTAGGTGTCATGGAGAGTTTCTGATGCTAGCATGGACACTCCTTTATAAACACATACTTATAAAAATAAATTATTAGTAAAATTTTTCATAGTTGTGCTCATGATATATTTATTAGTATTATGATTAAAAATATTATAAAAAATAATTAAATATTAAATTTGTATTATTAAAAATAAAAGATTATATCATTTAAGTATATATATAATATAATATATATAAATATACAAAGAATGGTGTATATAGTTATATTGAAAATTTATCTTTTGATGGAGCATGTATATCAAGAGTTACATTGTTTTTGTCTAACAAATGTTTAAAATGACTAAAAACCAACCTCTTCCCAATAACAATAAGGGGGCAAAAGTCCAAAATGAAATCTCCAAATGTTATTCCTATTGTTTTATGGAGCAGGAGTAAATTCTAACAAATTGCATGCACAAGAAAACGCGAAAACAAAACATACAAAACATTTCTATAAATTTCTAGAAGACAACCCATTGCTAGATCCACGGGGTGCAAGTCAGAACTCAGGACCATAGTTCTTTTCTTCTATGATCTTTCCTGCTTCTTGTTACGAGTGGAGGACACTAATTTTTAAGTGCATCTTAATAGGAAGGAGAAGAAGAGGAGGGCTTCTTCTTGACCACCTTACCAACTTCTTCACCATTTGGAAACCTTTGGAAATAAACTTGTCAACCATAGAAGTTTTCTTTGGAGATTCCTAATTGGGGCCTTCTTCATATTTCAAATCACAGGGGACCTTTGGAACAAAATTATTCTTTGAAGAGACCTGATCTAAAACTGGTTGTTCCACTTGGACCTCAAAATTCTCTCCTTCTACCTTAGGAACATTCATGACTTCAAAATTATCGTTAGAAAGGGGTTGATGCACGGATTCAAACTTCCATGTTTATTGCTCCTTATTTTCATGCTTCTTATGTTTCCTTCTAACTGGAATGAGTCCTTGCTTATTTTCTCCTTGCTTTTCTTTAGGAGGAGATTATGGATTTGGAGAACTTCGAGAAACTAAATATTTTTGACAACTTTTACAAAGTGTCCATATTCATGACACATATTACACTTGAAAATAATTTGTTCATAATCTAAAGTCTGGAGTTAAAACCAACCGTCCCATATTTACCTTAATCGCTTCAGGGGGGGCCTTTTGACAAATCCATTTCACCACAAATTAAGGCACACGAAAAATTATTCCCATGTGCTATGTCACTGGTAATAAATAGGCCCAGTTTATCTCCTATAACTTTGAAAATTCCCTCACCCCAACAAAGAAGAGGGAGAAATGGAAATCTGATCCATACAAGCACTGATGAAATTTCAATCATGGGATTAAATTCCATAGACCAATGAGTGAGAAACAAACCTCTGATACCCATGAAATAAGGACCCGACTTATCAATTTGTTCTCTATATTTTTGTGTTTCAAAAAGAAATGTGTAATACCCATTTTCACTATAACAAATGCTTGAGGGTTCATGATTTGCCTAATTGACAGAAACCAAATCCTTAACAACTTCATAACTTCGCTATGGGCTAGTAAAATTTCTTACTAACCCCTTTTTAACACAGCCTCCCACCCCTTTGGGTCAATCTTGAGTAGTGGAAGGTGTTACATCAAGCTAACTTGATCCCCAAGGTCTTGTTATGGGAATGGGGTTACAAAATTCTTCAATTTTTAGATTCCTTGAAACTATATTCTAATACAACCATCAAATTTGGCACATCAAGAGCTTTTTGGTGATATAAATTTGATATCAATATGACTTACGGATAAAAATTTATGGCCATTTAAAGTTGGCCAATAAACCCCTTACCACGTCAACAAAATAATGCTAAGTGGCACCCACGTGGAGCCCACATGGCATTCCCACCTCACCTAGTGACTCCATAGCACATAGCACCAACCAACACTCCTAAGGTGGGGCAAGGATCATAGCCTTCAATTGCCGGGAACTATTCCTATCCCCTAGTCCCATTACCACAATGTTCACACCCTCAAACATTGCCATAATGGGAACCTCAGAGCTCCAAGGTCCCGAGGTCCTATGATTTAGATGATTGTTGTCAATTTTTGGGAATACCTTCCATTCCTTGTCTCTGTCAACCTCACCTTTCCTTTCGGTTGCACCTCCCCTTTCCTTATGAGGTTTAAGGTTCGATATGGCATCATGCTAACATCATCCTGAGATGATGTCATGCTGGTGTCATATCAACCATGTGTTCCTCTCCAAGGATGCCATGCATGCCATTTTTCCCTCCAACAAGACCATTTGTTCCTGCCACATGGCTATTGGGTCTCTAAATTATTCTAAAATAACAATCAAGTATCAACATTAACATCAACCCGAGGATTCATCTTATTATCTCAAGGTAACTGAGAAAATCTATGTAAGAGAATGCCATGGACTAACACTGGTGTTAAGATGATCTATCTTCTAATCTAATGACATAAATCAACATCCAAAATAAAGAATACACTCATATACTCTATCAAATTAATTTGTATTTAAAATAACTACAATCAAACCATATGAGAAACTAAGATCCTAATTAAGAACTTGCAACAATTCAATCTAAAGGTAAAATTACTCCAATATTTCATGAAATAACCCTATTCATATCAAATAACGATCATACTTTTGAAAACAACAATTAGAAATAACAATCATAACTAAGGAAACAATATGCAGTAACTAAGGAAACAACTTAAATAAATATTGTTCTCCTAAGAGAGAACAAGAGTAATTAAATGCTTCATAATTTCTCTCATTCAACCAAAACTTAAAGGATAATATCAATCAATTCACTAAGACCAAATAATGAGAAAATTTACTAGACTAATAATACAAATTAGAAGACAATGCCTCATCCAGGAAGTAGGCCCAAACCATTAGGAATCAGACTGTCTAAAGAAAACTAAGGTTAACAAAGAAATTGATAATCTAGAATCAATCCAAAAGAAAGTCTTCACATTAATTGTTATGAAAAATTACAACTCAAGCTCAGTCACAATTTTATTCTCAAAATTACGATACTTCTTCCTTCCTTTTCTTCTTCTTTCTTTGTGTAGTAGAAAACTCATCTCATTTTATAATGCAAAAATTGGCAATTACAATAGAAAATATATAGAATAAGGAACAATATGAGAACCAAATATTGTCATATTGTTCTTTAATTAAAATTAATTCAATATTTTCTGGTGAAGAAGTCAAGAATGTTGTCTGCAACTAACTTCTTAGTTTAATACCATCCTCAGTTGAATCTGCCACATATGCTTTTTGAATGCCATCAACTTCCATCAAACTTCGATATGCTCCCATAACCCCTGTTATAGTAAAGCCTCCACTTAACGTGTTAGAAATTCATTTATGAATAAAATAACTTTATTTAAAACGATTATGAGAACAATCTTAATTCTTTTAAAACTTGAACTACGATATGTGATAAAGCATAACTACAAAGAAAAAGACAATAAATTAATGTCAAAGCTAAATATTCTAATGGAAATATATGAAAATTACAAGGCTCAACCTTGCCCCCCTCTAACCTGTTGCATGTCCTCATGCAAAACTCTTCTTAACGTGCAACAAAATTAGAGAGTAGGCTTCATATGTCTCCTCTCACTAGTACTTGAATCCATAATTGTCTCTGATTTCTCAGAAATATTCATGCAGACCACCCTTTGATAATTCATAATCAGTCTAATAATACGATTACGGGCACCAAATCATGGGGCATTGATACCTGCACCCCATCCAATGGATTCCTAGTTTCATCACAATTAAGGCATAGGTACAGGCCTTGGAAAGGGCTTGCTAGAAATTGTGGAATCTAAATGGTTCTCTATTCTAAACTTCTTTTGATGATCTCACCCGTTTTAACTTGGCTCCACTTACTTCTTCTCTTTATATATCTTTTAAATTTTCAAGCCCAGCGGTCAACACCCGTACATGGATGCCCCTAAGTTTGTGAACAACATTGGTCTTCTGTGTAAATCTATTATGTGTAATATATGTGGCAAAAGATTTTTTGGGTTCTCCTCTTAACCAAAAATCACAATTTCACTCATTTTGTTCATAAGCATTACAAGCTTTCTTCCACTTTATTTTGTTTAGGGAAAATGATATAAATGCTTGAAACTACACATCCCCAACAAAAGGAACATTATTTTCATTCCTTTGTTATGAGATTAGGAAGTATGCATGTAAAGTTCACATAAAAGAAACTGTGTATGCTTATCCTGATTGTGAAAAGTAGTTATAAAATAAAAAATACCAGTGAACTCATAAGAATGACCATGATATACAACCTTAACCTTAAGCATCAAGTACTGCTCTGTTAAGAACAAGGCATAACTATAAGATGGGGCTCTGTAGGCCATGATATATGGAGTCATTAAATAAATATGATCCTTCTCCTTCATCAATTTATGGATCTTTTCCTTTAGATTTTGGATTTTATTTCTAGCATAAACCAGATCCCCTACTATTTCTATCTTTTTGTATGTTAATGTATGGAACCATTTGAACAATTTATGATGTTCCTCCATAGATATTGTATCTTGTCTGTATTTAGCTATGATTTATTTCAATACCTTTATCTCAGCTTCTATAATCAGTGGATTATATAGGGGCACGACATCTGTTTGTACCCCTGTTTCCAATAAAACTATATTTTCAACTTGAGTTTTAGCAGTTTGAAATTCATAAACTTTCCTTTTCTTCTAAGCCTAGAATTGCTTGCCTGTCTCCTTCTGAGGTTGTTTACCTATTTCCGACCGATTCTTCAATTTCTAAACCTTCCATTTCAATACAAAATTTTCCTTTCTTAGAGCAATAATTCTTGGAAAAAATCTAGTCTTCTTCCTACTTCTCTTAGCTATAGTACTTTTATCATTTTGAGACAGAATAGTTGGAAGATAACAGATAACGGAGAAATGAACCAAGAGGCCTAACTTAGTCATTTTTTCAGTCTTTTTGAGCCCAAGAAGAGCCTAAATAGGGGTTTTGAGGTGTTATGGACATAATGACAACATTATTTTTTGTGATTTGAGCATTGTATGTTGAAAAATTTGCAAGGTCAAGTCCTTTTGTGTTGTAAACAAACACTGTTTTGAGGCCATATAGAGACCTTTTTTAGCACAGAAAGAGCTTAGACAATGGTTTTTTAGCCTTCCGGATGCATGTACAACATGTATTTCTTCATTAGAGCAATTGATTTTAGTCTATTCTCAATATGATTATGGGAAACAACGTAAACTTTGAAACAGGAACTGATACTGCTACCCGTTTCGTATAGATGGCAAAAAATTGATCCGATTTTGAAAAGGGGCAATGCAGAACACACATATTTTTTTAGAACATGGTTTTTGACACTTTAAATAACCGATACGATTACCCGTTTCGTAGGGGTAGTAAAAATGTGAACCTATTTTGAAAAGTGGTGACGTAGAATACAATTCTTTTTTTTGGGAGCATATTTTTGACAATTTAAATTTTCTTATGTATCAAATATAAATATTTGTTTTTAAATGTTAGTGATTTTCATGCTGATTTTGAAAGGTGTTGATGCAACATATCTTTTTTTTAGAGGACTTATTTTTCACACTTTAAAATTTATTATGTCCATTTTTTTTTTAATT
>APFE030329589.1:2760-19410 GCA_000404065.3 Pinus taeda
TCCAGTTCCAGAGATGTAGGCCACCAAGTGCTTGTCGATAGAGTCCCAGATGATCTTCTATTTTGACTTCTTCGGTTTTCCATTTGTTCCATGCAGCAGCGGATGCATTTGATGGAGGCTCAACAATATTGCCTCTTACATGGTCTAGTACTCTTGGATCTTCTAGGGTTAGATCGATAGACATCTTCCATTCGTGATAGTCATCTTTCTTATGAAGCTTGCCTTTGGCAGAGTGTTGAGGACCCCATAGTTCTTTAAGGATAGCCTCGCCAATCTTCTCTTCGGTGATTGCTCTTGCTCTTGCTCGGGCTTTGTCTTCACCTCAGCTCTGATACCATGTTAAGTTATAGTATGTTCTATGCTTATAACAGCTTACTTCTTTTTCTTATTATATCCCACAGATTAGCAATCACATGTACATAAAGTAAAGTGCAGATAGAACATTAAACGATCGCAGAAAACAAGCCAAGACAAGAGACATAAGATGTGGCAGCTAGCTAGGGACAAACCCCATAATGTGTGGGGAAACCCTTTGATCAAATCTTCTTTTATCTTCAATAATTCAGCAGAGAGAAATAGTACAATAAATCTGATTTATATCAACAGTAGCAAACCCTAGATCAGCAGCATCAACATTAGCGGCTTCATCATCAAATTAGGGTAGACGATATCTCACAAACCGACCGTCAGATCAGCATGATTCCACCACCAAAAGTTGCGGCTTCCAGAGGAGTTTCAGATGAACCTACAACGCAGTTTAGATGAAGAGATCTTCTAGTCCATGTAGGTCAATCTTTACTTCTGCAGTTACAACTTCAGTTTCGGTAGCTTCCGGCTTCAAACTAGGGCAGTCGATATCTTGCAAACCGTCTGTTAGATTGACTTGATTCCACCACCAAAAGTTGTGGCTTTCAGAGGAGGTTCAGTTGAACCTACAACGCAGTTCAGATGAGGATATCTTCTAGTCGACGCAGGTCAATCTTTACTTTTGCAGTTGCAGCTTCAGTTTTCGGTAGCTTTCGGCTTCAAACTAAGGCAGTCGATATCTTGCAAACAGTCTGTTGGATTGACTTGATTCCACCACCAAAAGTTGCGGCTTTTAGAGGAAGTTCAGATGAACCTACAACGTAGTTCAGATGAGGAGATCTTCTAGTCCATGCAGGTCAATCTTTACTTTTGCAGTTGCAGCTTCAGTTTCGGTAGCTTCTGGCTTCACATGTGTGAGAGAGAGACCCTTTTCTGCGCAGTAGAGAAGAGACTCTTTTCTGCATAGTAGAGAGAGAGAGAGATGTGATGAGATGAGTAAGTCCAAATGAGGAAAATTGCTCCTGTATTTATGCACAACGTTGGTGTTTGAATAGATGCCATTGTTGGGCTTCTGAGCCTACATGAATTGTAGGTCGGCTTGATAATAATTCCATAATCAAAATAAATTCATATCTCCATGAATACTTATCGGAATCGGATGATCTTTATATCAATCCTACACCTCTCGACGAGAGGAATCTAATAAAAATATTATTAGCCATGAATACGATGACCCACATGAAGTTAGGCCTTGGTTGCCAATTTTAACACCTTGGCTCCTCTAGCTATCTTCTCGGCTTCTTCTGCAACATATGCTGCCTCCTTTCTTTGCACGTATGGCAAGAAATAGCCCTAGACCAGATCTAAAATGGTTTGTATAGTTTCCCTTCTTCTTTGCTTGATGATGAGGCTTTCTTCTTGAGTTTCTCACACTTCTTAGACCTTGATCGAATTGCTTGTCCCAAAATGAGGCCGCGCTGCCCTATTTATAGTGGTTTGCCAATGTAAACAAGCTGACATGACATTTTCTTGGGCCGACATGTCATTTGGAGTATCTTTATTATTTCATTTAGGGCCGACTTGATGGAGATGTTGGAGCTTGGTCTTGGAGGGTCTCTTTGACTCTTCTATGACTCACATATATTTGTAACATGCCCAAGAAGGGATGATGATGATGATGCACTTGGACCACCTTCCCCAGCCAGTTGCACTCTTGCACCACACACTTGGTAGTTGATCCAGGGCCCAGATGGGGTTTTGTCTCACCATGGGAGACAAAGGGAGGGATTACATCATTTTCCAACCCTTGCAGATGGGATACATGCTTGTTCGATTTAGTTGGAGACCTATGAGGATGATTTTGTGCCCTTACAGCTACTTAGGGGCATTGTTGTTGCTCAAATTGTACAGGAACTGCGACAATGACTCAGGACGGGGGTTATCACTCTGATCCCCCCCACTCCGTTCTCGTTGTCTCCAAACAGGAGACTATGGGGGGTAGTCCTAGCTACTTGGTTGAATTAAGCAAGACTTGAGGATTTGATTAGATTAGAAATGAGACCAGTGAGTTATGGAGTCAAAAATCTTGCTGATTACAAATTAAGACCAAGTAACCAGATGGGCAACTGTTGCTTAAATGACTTACTAACTTATATGCTATGAAAATCCTAAGATCATGGTGAAATGCAAGGCTCTTGGTTAATTTTAAATTTGATGCCTATTCTAAATGGAACCTCCCTATAAGAAGAAGAATTTGTTTTGGTTTTCCTCTCAAGCTAGAGAGGTTTTGGCCCCAGCTGATTGCCTACATTTTGTTTTTGTTTCTTTATTGTTTATGTTTTGGTAGTTGTTTGATGAAGAAGAATACCATATTAATCTAACTAAAGAGAAGATCCTAATCTAAAGTTGGAAAAAGAATTCACAAGCAATTAACATTAGAAGAGAAATCACCTAATTACTATGCCCTAGATTTCTCAACATGGTATCAGAGTTAAGGTGACAAAATCACAGAAAGGGCATCTCATCAAGGGACACTCAAGCATTCAAGGACCAAATCTCGTGAAGACATCAAAGCAAATCTAGAAGATCATCTTGAAGCCAAGATCTACAAAGAAGTGTCAAGACTCAAAACCCTAGATCGAGGAAGAAGTCTTCACCAAAAGAAGTTCTTGGATTCTTGCTCAAGAGTCAAGACATCATCAAAGGAAAGGACCTCAAAGACCCTATTTCCACTCAAGAAAGGAAGAACATGGCTCATCCAAGGGTAGATAGACCAAGGGCGTCATCATCATCAAGACAATCTCCCTCTCTCTGAAGCAAAGGATTCCATCGCAAAAGGAAATCCTTATCCTTGATGAAGATCATCCAAGAAGCATCAAGACATCATCAAGAAGTCATCAATCATCATCAACAAAGGGATCAAATTGACGAGTTCAACTTCACTTGACAAGTAAGTATCTTTATTCAAATAAATTAAATTTAGTAAAATGACTTCATTTTGCAAACTTATCAACAAGTTTGTTGGGTCATCGAACTTCCTTGCATGGAAAAGGAGGATAGATTTAGTCCTCAAGGAAAATGAAGTTATTGATTATGTAAATGTCAAAGTCTCCAAACCATCTGAAGGGAAACCACTATCTAAATATATTAAAAAGGATCTAAGGGCTGAAAGGATCCTTATAGATTCCATCAAGGATTCTCTCATCCCATAAGTAGCAGAGTTGGAGACATCAAAAGGGATATATGATAGGCTAGCAGACTTTCTCTGAAAGCACGACATGAAAAATCATATCATTGAGATTTGATCTATGCAAATTGAAAGCATTGAAGGATGAAGGGATATCTACATGTCTCACAAAAGCATCTCTAATAAGGAATCAACTTCAAGAACTAGGAGAGATGATATCCCATAAAGAAATGATTACCATTGTTCTAAATGGTCTAAATGATGAACAAGGAAACCTTGTATCAAAGGCTTATGAAGAGGAGAAAGCTATCCCATTCTATAATTTGTGGTCACTATGCAAGAGTGATGAAAAGAAGTTAAAGGCAAAAAATGATACAAATGAGAAGGGTCAAACATTTGCTGTCGTGTCAAGAAACAAAGGGATATTTGGCAAGTTTGGTCCTCACAAAAAGAAGAAGATCAATATGTCTCAGATCCAATGCTATGGATGTCAAGTATATGGGCACTTCAAGAGAGATTGTCCTAAGCTCAAGAAGGACAACAACAAACGAAGAAGTGAAGAAGCCCATATCACTAAAGAATAGGAAGAAACTAAAAAGAAGAAATTCAAGAAGGAGGAAGTAAAAGATCTCTACTATTATTGAGATAAGTTTTCCTCACCTAGTTCTTCTCAAGTTTCTATTTTTCTGTTATGGAATATAACTATCATGATAGGAACCATTAGAAGCATTATAGGATGCATCATGGCATCATAGAAGCATTGAAAGCAAGAGCTCGTGACATCACCATAGAAAAGCATGGAAGATAGCTGAAGTCTATGGTAGTTGCCTATGGAAGTATATAGCTCTTGGTAACCTCATTAGAAGCATAAGTGGCACTTACGGGAAAAAGAAGAAAAAGTCATCTAGCACAAAGCTCATCATACATTAGACAAAAGGAAACATCTGTTGGATGAGGATACTCAAGATCCTCTATTGGAATCTTCATCGAAAGGAAGCAAGTGTTTCATCAAGAATTCCAACTTGTGGGAATTCATGGGATGATGGTATGATGACAAAAGAGGTGAAGCAAATCAAGGGATTGAAGTTCTTTCAATCAAGGAAGCTGCTGAAGGAAGTCTAGATGACATAAAGGAAAATGAGGTATGTATGCTTATATTTGATATTATAGAGCCATGTTATATGGTTGTAGGTAACATGGACATATGCTCTATCTCGAGAGCATAATCAAAAGAAAGGATCTCCTCCTGTGAAAGGATGCAAGAAGGCATGGGTCACACATTGTCTAGATGAAATCAACATAATATGTCCTCATATGAAATATGAGGTGGTTGACAATAATTGGAGAAACTATGATTGGAAGTTCTTGGAAGGAAATGTGTGAAGAAAGAAAGGAAGGGGTCGTGAAATATGCAACTATGAAGAAGGCAATCAACTTCTGAAGACTGAGAGATTTGACTATGATATCTCCATGAAAGATATGAAGACTTTGATGAAGTATGAAAAAGAAAGAGACCCTTGACAATATATATTTTTTGGAGATGCATCAATGTGTATGTAGGATGTTGATGCTAACTAAAAGATGTCATTATCAAAGACTGTCACAAAGGTAATTTTGATTTAATATTCATTCCTTATTTTTTAATGATACATGGATGGGCTTACGTAGGGCTTCTAAGGGAAGAGCTATGGATATCGTCCACCACTAATGTTCATGTAGTAGGATGCAAGATCCTTAAGAAAACATGGCATGAGAGAAGGCCAGATAGGAACTAATGGATCACTTTCGATGAAAGGAATAATGACATGACTGACCCATGGATGAAAGTGGTGGATGCTCTGTGCCCTACAAAGAAGTCCCAAACACATGGAGACTCCTAAATAAAGAAAAAGAAGTTCATGACAATGTGAGGAGAAGTTCTTCAAGCAGCTGGTTGTCCCATCATCTCCACCTAAAGAGTTGTTGTAGGTCCCTAATGAAGAGGGATCCTGGAAACAAGTTTCTAACTTGGTAGAAACTTAGAAGCAAATTCGTAAGCCAAGAGGGAGCTTAGGTACATTCCTTCTATAGGAATAAGTACATTCCTTCATTGGAATAGGTATATCCTCGCTAATTAAGAGGGAGAGATCGACACATCATTCTTGTCTTGACTTGGGAAGACAGAATCGAGGATTGGGTGAACATCTGGCATCCGATACTCTTTGAGGATGAGTTAGGGTATCCAAGATTAGAGTAGTCGCAGAGGACCAATATTCTTTGAGGACTGGGAATCCAAGATAAGAATAGTCCTGGTGGAACATACATTAGAGAACCCGAGTGAGGTATGTTTCGAGAGAGACAATGATGAGGGCGTCTATACATCATTGGTCTCACCAACATTGAGCTCTGATCTTGTGGAGAAATAGAGCTATTAGTCAAGGTCTTTCTATGTGACAATGTTGGTTGATATGATGCTATACGGATGGGTTACCAATCCGACTCTTATGAGAAATTCTTCAGATTGAGAATGTCCAAGTACCTTGTATGGATTATGTATACCTCCCTAGTTAAGAGGGAGTGTTGAAAAGTGTAACTAGGTTTGGTCTTCATAATGACATCTGTAATTATGATTTTATGTAGTTGATGTAAAGAAGAAAATAAAACTATTTTTGTAATGCTTGTCTCATGGATTTCATGAACAAGGAATTTTCTTTTATAGTTAAGACTCCTGTTGTGAGTCTTTAGGGTTGGTCATCAAGACATAAATTCTAGGAAGTCAATGTCATATGTTGAAGACATTTTACATATTGTAAAAAAGTAATTTTAATGATCCTCCAAAGACCATGTCACAAGATATTCTTCATGTCGGCCTTGTCACTAGGAGAAGTCAACTTATTTGATGGGTAGACCACTATATATACGCATCTCTTCCTTCATTTGGAGACAACAATTTGGTCAAGCATATCTGAAGCAAGAAGAGGTGCGAAACATCAAGGAAAATAGCCTCATAACCAATGAGAAGAAGGAAGGCAAGAGCAAAGATTTTGGGCGCTGTTTTAGGGCTAAATCTCCTCGCACATGTGGCAAAAACTAGGGTTTCTGCAACAGGTACATCATTCCTAAAGAAAGTCATCTAAAGGGTCTCCATTCTAGCTCCTTTGCTAGCTAAGATCACCTAAAGAAGTCTTCAGGATAAGCGAAGAAGAAAAGGGTCTCCACTCTATCTCAATCAAGCTCACATGTGGAAATTGTAGTAGTACAGTTAGGCTGAGAATTTAGGACTGTGGTAGGAGGCCGAAAAGTCAGAGAGGCCAAAATTAGAAGTGCTAGAAGTCAGTTTGGCCAAGTGCTGACTTGGGCAAGAAGAAGCAACAATGAAAGGAAGGATATTGTGACTTGGTATTGGAGAGGCAAACAGGTCAAGGGTCTTGGCCTTGGTATTCATCAATTGAAGTTTCTATAAGAAGAAGAATTCGTTTGGGTTTTCCTCTCAAGTTGGAGAGGTTTTGGCCATGGCTAATCGAGTACATTTCATCAGTGTTGCACTAATCGCGATTTTATCGTAAAATTGCGGTTTTTTAAAACCGGTGCTATTATCGCCCGATAAATACAAACTTTTTTCGGCGATTTTTTGGAAAAGAATCACAAAAAATCGCGAAATATATAATATATATATATATATATATATATATATATATATATATATATATATATATATATATATTTGAGGAGGAGGTGACACAACCTACCCAAGCTACCCTTGTCATCAGTAGAGGACGTGGTCTACCTCTTGTAGCTCCTAGTTCTTCAGCTTCTAGATCACAACAGAGTCCACTGCCAACTCCATCGACATCTACATGTAGAGGGGCAGAGGGAACCAATAGTATTAGACTTTAGTTATTTGGTTCATTTCATTGTGTATGACATTATGACTCATGATATGAGATACATTATTATATTTTTTGTTGATATTTTTGAGGCTGAGTTGGGAGTCATGAGTCAGGACTTACTATTCAGGACATGATTCACTGTTATGTGTGATGTAGCACTAGAAATGATATTAAACATCTTATATATTAGTTCTCTTATCATATTTATGTGTCAATGTATTTATTTTATGTTGTAGATGCTTTAGATATTAAAAAAATTGAAAAAAAATTGAATATTTTTGTATGTTACGATTTTTTCCCGATTTTCCCAATTTTTTTTTTTTTTTTCCCACGTCGATAATATCCCAATAACGATTAATGCAACATTGCATTTCATGTCCCTTGTCTCTTTATTGTTTATGCTTTGGTAGCTGTTTGATGAAGAAGAATACTATAATAATCTAACTAAAGAGAAGATCCTATTCTAAAGTAGTAAAAAGCATTCACAATCAGTTATCATTAGAAGAGAAATCACCTAATGCCCTAGATTTCTCAACATAATTAAGATTGTTTATGTTCCTTAAGTACTTAATGCTAATTGCCTTGTAGCAAGAGTACTTAATAATGAATTGAAAGACAATCTTAAAACAAGACAAGTGCTTGATGATACAAGTGTCAATGTTAAACAATAGATCAATCCGCAAGATGCTTTGAACAAATATCTAATTCAACAATGATTACTCGAGACCATTTAAGATATGCCAATGACCAATGTTTAAGAGATGCTCACGTAGAATGATAACCGATGAAACTTAAGATGCCAAATGCTTAAGATAGATAAGAAAGATATCAAAGCTTCTTAAGGTTATGATCTTTAACTTAGAGCAATTATCCAATGATTTCTTAACAATGCTTCAATTAGATGTTAAACATAAAGATGCCAATTAGATCTTGTTGATTTGGGATAGCATCGGATGTGCTCTAGCCATGAAAATTGTTGGAAAGGCTAAAGCACATGAGATCTCCAAGACCCAAAAATGGTTTGGGAAGATTCTAACCGATTTGGGAGATATTAAAATAATTAATATTTTTAACGGAGTTCCTAAGTCTAAACTTAGGAAAAATAAAATATTAATGGGTATTAATATAAAACTGGGTTAGAATGTTCCAAAAGTCATGGATCAAGCCCAAATCTAATCTTAGCCATTGATTAGAGATTTAATCTCGGTTGTTGATGGACCAATGAGAAAAGTATAAGAGGAGGCTTGAGGGTCAGTTGGAGAACGCACTAGAGTGATCAATCATTCTATTCTCTAGAACAGGGTTTGCTAAGAGAGATAGAATCAGTGATCAGCAACAAGGGGTAGTGAATACATAATAGAGAGGCAGAGTTGGTATTAGAGAGACAATGCAGAGCCCGAAGAGGTTGACGCAAAGGCAGCTGGGTGCTACGCAGAGGCAACCAAGAGCTACACAAAACTAGGAGAGGCCAACATGTGAGACACAAAGGGTCTAAGGGTTGACACAAAAGCTCCAGAAGCTGACACAGAGGCTAACAGAGATGATGCAGGGCCAAGAGGCAGCGCTGGAAGGATTTCGTGGGATAGACTGGGTGCTGGTGAGTTGGATAGGGTGACATGGTCCCTATCAGAGTGACGTAGAGCAGTGGGAGCTGCAATTGTTGCTGCGGGATCGTTCATCCGGTGATTATTCAGCCAGAATATTTGTCTCGAAGGAGAGGTACTACTGCCGAGGGCATTCCCTGTTGGGTGAGCCATTTTTGCACCTTGTTGTATTCTAAAATTTGCATAATAATAAAACCCTCTGAATAGCTGCACCGATTTTCCCTCATTGGGTTTTTCCGGGGACATTGGTCCAAAAATAACGGTGTCACTTGTGTGCTTGTTTTCTTTCAATTGATGATTTGTAGATGTTGATACTGTACTTGTGTTTATTTTCAGTATTTACATGGTAAATAACTTTTTAAGTAATTAGACAAGTAGGAAAAAATAAAGCAAATAGTACAGGAAGAATTTCTAACGAGTTAAATCTAGAAATTCCAACATGATATTGGAGCGTGGTTGCAGATCACAGGATAACTGAAGGCATCAACTAGCAGAGAAATAATAGCATATTCAGCTGTCCTGAGTGACATAATTGATCCGTGCAGAAGGTGTCAGAGGAAGGAGTGACAAAGAGAGACTGTGCCATCATTTTGGGCTAGAGAAAGGTAGCGCAGAGGCTAAGGGAGGCAGGATCAGGCTCACGTAGAGGCCAGGAGGGTTGACGCAGTTGGCTAGGGGAGTTGATTTGCCAGTGCTAGGATTGAGCAGAGCCAAGTGGCTCAATCCTTCAGTTGCTGGGGTATAGGAGGCTGCGGGTAATTTGCGGATCGAAGTTGGTGGGGTACTGTCTTCAGAATAGTACCTAACAGGGCAAGACCAATGAGGAGGGATTTCCAGAAGGGAAATTGAGAATCAGAGGGAGTCAATCGAGGACTTCCAGACGGGAAGTTGAGAGACTCAGCAGGAGTCGAACAAAGGATTTCCAGGAGGGAAGTAGAGAGACTTGGAGGAGTAAGATGAAAAGCAGCATAATGGCCATGAATGGATTGAGAGATCACGATAGGTTTGACGGAGCATCCAACTTCGTGGTCTGGAAGGCTAGGATCTTGTCCATTCTAGACAGATATTGCATCAAGGACTTCTCCTTGAAAACAATAGTGATCCTAGTTGACCCAGATGAAAGTGAAAAGTACGAGGAGGCAATGGCTAGGGCGAAGTGCATCATCCTTGATGGGGTCAAGGATCATGTGGTGCCGCATATTACCGAGAAGGACACAACAAATGAGATGTGGGATGCCCTGAAAAAATTGTACTAGCATACTTTCGTGCAGAGGAAGATGTTACTTGAAAAATCAGATGCGGTCATACCAGATGCAGAAGGGAGAGCAGATGGATGTCTTCCTTGACCGCTTGAAGGAGATCCTTGACTAGCTAACTTCCATAGGGGCCACGCTGGATCAGGAATTGATGGCAAGGACTACATTGAACACAGTCTCAGAGGATTGGGAGGTATTTGTCTAGAGCATTCTGGGCAGGTCGAGCCTTCCAGATTGGGAGGAACTGTGGGCAGTGTTGATTGATGATATATGATGGTACAACTGATCATCCTTGGGCATGGAGTCTTCATATAATCATCAGGTGCCACTCGAGTGGTCAACATTTGGCTCCATATGGGGATGCATGCTAGATATGAAGTGATAGTGTGCAAGAACCCGGAATCTACATCCATCGCCAACAGACATATATTAGCAGTATCCATTCAATATATCATCAAATGAAATCAAGTACAGAAATGAAGAAATAGAAAATTATTCTAAGATCATAAATGACAATTTATTCATGAAATAAAACTAATTTAGAAATATGTTACAAAAAGATGTCCCATGGCATCAGATGTCTTTGGTGAAATCCATTTTGAGAACCTGCCTACTCACAAGCAAGTCCATAGGTTCTTTCTTTGATGCGCCTTGCCTAATTTTGACTATCTTGGGACTATGACTTGCCCCAATATTGACATGTTTGTAGCCTGTTGTTGCACAGATTGTCACGACAACGCTCAGACCGGGGGCTGTCACTCTGATCCCCGATCTCTCCGTTTAAGCCTGTCTCCCGCGGCTAAGGGGGGTAGACCGTGTAAAGATATGGATGACCAACTGTGAATAAGTTGGTTTGGGAGACACGAAAGGGAAAAGCACTAAGTAGATTTGTTTGATTTGATGGACCAGTGCCTTATGGGTTTGGTGTCAAAACGGTCACTTAACAGATGTTGCAGGGATGTAAACTGTGCACAACAACCATTTAACATTAAATAACTTCGAAAAATGCAAGATATCAGTAAATTCACAATGCTTTGGCAATTTAAAAGGAAATAAGCTCCGAAAGATATAACCATGTAAATTTGCACATCAACCAGATATTATGTTAAGCATGCCAAGTCTCATAAAGGTAAACATTCATCCACATCAAAACTCTAATATTAGCAAAATAGAATGCGATGAGATTCCCAAGCTAACACTGAATCTAGAAAAATTTTTCCACGATATTTTTTATGCTTTTCTGACAAAATAAAATTTTAAAGCTAAAAAATCTAAACAAAAAAATCTAATCTAAAGAAATATATATTTTCTTTTTTTTTTTATGATTTTATTATTATTATTATTATTTTTTTTTTTTTATTTAAAAAAAAAAACAAAATCTAAAATTTAATTTAACTCTAAACAAAACAAAACCTAAAAAAAAAATTTAAAAATATAAACCCTAACCCTACGAATTTTTTTTTATAAACTTTTTGACTTTATTTAAAAAATAAATGTTAAATCTAAACTATGTAACATATGTTATAATGGAACTAAAATTTAACAAAACAAAAACCTAAACGTAAACATATCGAAAAAGAAATATAACGCATACGAATTGGAAAAGATCGATTTTACTTTGCTTTTTAAACTCTACGCTATACGCATCAAACAAAATTTACTGAACCAAAATCGATTTTTTTGATTTCCTGAATCACGTCAAACTGAAACTCATAAAAAATTTCGATTTGCGTTTTGAGTATGCTTGCAAGGTTGCTAAGATATGGAAGTCGACAACGGGTATTGCAGGTTGGCGTGCGATGGAAGGACGAGCTGAAGACAAACGCTGGCTAGAGCGATGAGAAAGAAAAAACGCGTGAGGGTTTGGGAGTCAAACGGAAGCAGGGGCAGCGTGAAGGGCCTCACAAAGGCTTGTAGGCGGGAGGACGCAGCAAAGAGGCTGATTGGCGGCTCAACGATCAGCAGCGGGCAACTAAAATTGAAAGTTTTGCATGATATGTGGCTAGCTTTTTGAGAATGTGGAAAGTGTTTTCTGTGCTTGTTTGCAGGCGGAGAAGTTTTAGTGAGTACCTGATACCCACGAAAAACTTTAAAATTTGAAATGGTATTATGCTTGCAGCAGATGAGATGGACGCGGCAACAACAGATGGAACATAAATGCGTTGAAAAATACCCACGCTGATACCCACGTCAATCAAAATTTCGATTTGGTCTCAACGTATTTTGCAGGTCTTGAAATTTCTTTAAAAGATTTTGAGAACCCTGCAGCCTGCAAATCTCACAAACAGAAGACCCAGAAATAATATGCAAAAATTTGGAGCAAAACCCTGAAAACTGATTAAAGAAAAAAAAAATTCAAAATTTTAGCTCTATAAAGCCAGATTTGTCAGTTATCATCTAAGTATTTTCAGAAAATTCAGATTTACTAATGAAAAAGTACTTAGGAAATCTCTCATGCAAAGAGTAAAACGAACTGAATGATTAACCCAGGATCATGACTAGTTGGGCCCTGCAAAAAATGCTTGTGGGAGTTGGCTGGTTCAGCCTAGAACTTCCCCAAACACCCACTGATCCCCAAGGGTTTTCTGCACAACTCACTTCAACCGTCAAATAAGAGAGAAAAAACAGTACTAGATCTCAAACAACAATGGAGATACCTGCCATTGCATCAGAAACCCTAATACTACTCAAACCCTAGCATGTGAACAAGATACCTATGCTCAACAATACTCTTCATTAAGCTGTCATTAACGGCTGAAAATTAAAATATGCAGAAATGAAATTGCTCACAGCACTTTAAGAGAGTAACACCAACAAGCTTTTGACCCCAAAGTCTTCTTTATTAGCACCAAAAAAGTTTACAAGAGAGAGCTTCTTCAGCACAAGACTCAGATCCAATGTCTCTTTATTTCAAATGACCCCTATTTAAAAGAGAAAATCCCAACGGCTAGTTTGAGTGATCCATGACAAAACGATCTCGACCTCGATGAGGATCAAGACATCTCTTAATCTCATCCGTCGAATTTTTTAATGCATTAAAAAATTGAAATTCTCAAAATATTATTATTTTTTTTAAATTTTTTATTATTTTTATTATTTATTATGTATATTATATTTATATATATATATATATATATATATATTTTATTTATTTATTTTATTTTATTTATTATTATTTTTTTTTAATCATGGATCATCAAACATAGCCTTTGGAAAAATTTCCCTAGGACCTAGGACTTAAGATGCATGAGGGGATTAACATTTTTCCTAACCCTCAAGACACTTTATATCATGACTTTTACAATTTTTACATCTTCAAGGGGGAAAAGCCCTTTGATAGACCCTCATAGACCACCCAGTTCTGCGACCAAACATAATCTAGCAGATCAACACACTAGGATTCTCCTAAGACTCTAATGATAAAATTCATTCCGGCTTTGGGGTCCGGTTGAAGGAAAACTCTGCCGATCATGGATTGGTGAGGCGAAAAACCTTTCGGAATGAAGATTATCACTAGAAAATTAGGTCCACCTAGGCAATTTACATACATGACTCAACTTTGCTAAGATTATTTACATCAAAATGCAGACTGGGTTTACAACTTTAATAAGATCAGGAGAATGACGATGACTGCTGAATGGCACGAACATCTCGATCAAGCGCTGCCCCTTTTTGCGAAAAAAGGGGGTGTACTGCTATGGGTAGTTGACACGTAGTGGTCAACATAGCCATCAGATATACCAAACCTCTTCCTTTTCCTTTTTCGACTATTGATGCGTTGAGGCTTGATCCAACTCAAAACTGGTGGTTCATTTTTTATATCTTTTTTCTTTTCTTCTTGGTTAGTTGCAATGGTGATGATGATGCATTTATTGCCAATCCTACCATTTTGTCTTGAAAATGCTCTGATGGAATATTTGAAGTGCCCCAGCTTTTGGAGCTATGCCTAATCTTGTTGTTTTGAATCTGTTCTGTTAAGGGGGGAAGAAAATTTGTCAACACTGCATCACTTCTTGTTTGACATGATCTGTAGATATTCTCATTGTTGGGTTTCCTTGGATCTTCAACATGATATCTTTTCTCTAACTCTCAATCAAGTTTGACAAAGGTATTATCAGGCATGGGAATGGTGGCATATGATAAGTCCATTTGAAGGCTACCACCTAGATCTGATGCCATTTTCTTGATAGGAGCATTCCCCATGAATCAAGAACTTCTATTACAACAATATCCATAATCATTATTCTATCTGTGTATGCAGCTAGGAAAACCTGTAAATCTTTAATTATCCCACACACTTCAATTCTTTTAGAATCCATTGAACATATGTTGTGATAGGGCCTAGATACCCTTAAATTCAGTTGCTCCATGACTTTCTTAGTCACGACGTTTGATGAAGCCCCTGAATCAAGCATGCAGTTGTGTAAAAAAAGATCATTCACTATCAAAGAAACATAAAATGGTAGATGATCTTCATTCCCCACATAACAGTTCATACTTTTCAATACAATTTCCTTATCTTTTGGTTCGTCACTAGGCTTTTCTTCCCTTTGAGTAACTTCAATGGCACTTAGTAACTTGGCCCTTTGAGATGGTATCAAATTTCTGTCACTGGAATGGAAACCTTTGCATTATTCAACCAATTGCCCAAGTCAAAATTCAATTCTGAAGTAGGAGGAGAAAAATTTATGTGATTATTTCGGTCTTGGATATCCCTTCTCTGATAAGTCATCCCTTTGTGTTTTTCCATAACAAGAATCTAACCAAATGTAGGTTTTTCCCCAAAAATCTTAGCGACCTCATCAAATTTGCAATCATATTGTAAACCCCAAGATTATTAGGCCTATGGTCAATCTCTTGATTTCTCTTAATGCTGTATATCTGATCTTCCATGGAGAACATATTGTTTTGACTAGTTGTCCCTACATGTTCATCTCCTAACATGCCACTTTCGATGATTCTCTTCACATATGATCATGTGGCTTCTTCATGGAACTCATTACATGGCCTACAAAAAGGGGGAAATCGATCTACCATGTTGGTGGATTCCAATGGATTTGGAGGCTTATCCTCCTGTTGAGGGCCTTTATTCTTTTTCCATCTATCATTTGGCCTAGGTTGGAATCTTTGCACTTGTGATCTCTCCATGGCCACCAACCTATTTCGCATGGCTTGCATTTCTTTAATGTGATTTTCTTCCATGCTCTTGATGAGTTGAGTTATTTCTTTGATAGGATCATGTGTAGTCTCTTCCTTGGCCTTGTGTTCATAATCATTTGATTTTGATGGCCCTTTATTGAAACCAAGAATTTCAGATTTTCCTGATTGCTTTCTAGCCCTTTCTATCTTCAAGGCTTCAGATTGAGCTACACTTAGATTCGTAGGCTCCTTCCTCCTCAACTCATAGGTAGTGTCAACCCAGCATAAAATAAATTCATCAGGAGGTTTAACAGTTGTAGGCATGCTTTTTACTAATTCATTGAGTCTCTTGTTAAATTCCTCTGTGGCTTCATTCTCGTTTTCTTCATGTTGCTAATGGCATTGATCAAATGCCTATTTTCCTTCTTCTCTCCAAACTTATCTAAAAGTGCAATTAGAATGACTTGTAATGAGTTATATGAGTTAGTAGGTTGCTTAGTGAGCCAACCCAGAGCATCCTCTTCTAAAGATAAAACAAAAAGTTGCATCTTCACATCCTCATATTTAGCAGTGTTACACCATTTAAAGATACAAACATTAAAGTTTTTCACATGTGATGTAGCACTAATGGCATTGTTACCTTGAAAGGAAGGCAACTTTTCAATAGCCTTGTTAGGGATATTGTGAGGATAGTCATTTATGTTAGTGAAGTCACAAGGAGAAAAAAGATCATTCATGATGCTAGGCACTACTTGTTCTTGAAAAAACAAATGAATATCAGAAATAGCCTTTTGCCCAAGACTAGCAAGAGCTCTACTATGAGAAAGTCTATTCAACCTCTCTTTAAAAACCCTTTCAAGATCAAGAGAGGGCCTAATTAGACCTGTTAGCGCTTGAAATTTCACTTCAGGCTGAAAAAGGCAAACCTCAAGGCAACATCAAACCATTTAGCCTCGTAGCTAGCCCTACGGGGCAGGAGAAGGCTCTCTCCGGTCAATCTCAGTAAAATCTTCAATGGATGAGATGACCAATAGGGTAACACTGATTTTAGGCTAGTAAACTGATCAAAAGGGTTGATTTGGGGTTTTTAGGGTTTTTGGTGGCAAATTGAGGGAATGGCAATTTTGGGTGCGGGGATTGGACACAGTTTCTGCAGGGGGTTCTTTGGGGCGAGGTAGGAGACAATATTGATGCCTTTGATTGAGGTAGATGATTAGGAATGACAGGTGAGGAGTTAAGGAGAGCAAACAATAACTTTGAATTCTCCTTAAACAATAGAAAACATTGAA
>APFE030329589.1:25695-37969 GCA_000404065.3 Pinus taeda
TAATAACATGAATTAAAATTATTAATATAGTAATAATGTAAGAACGTGATTCCTATTATTAGAGCCTCAATCTATTATACACTAACAGATCTATTTTCCTGTTGATTTGCAAGTAATAAAAGGAGCTTGTTGACCTTCTCACAAGGCTTTAAACATTTAACATCTTATCATTTTATCATAAACAACATAAATTAAGATGAGCATTCCATTGATATCAACTTAACAAGAGTAGTCCATGGAAAAATACCTGTTCCAACGGTTGATGACGATACCTTTGTCTTATAGCTCCAGCTGAATGCTCCTTCTCACCGACCCAACCGGATTTACCTCCCAGCCAACTAGGAAACAAATTCCTAGCCCAGGAAACCTCCACAGTTTCTCTAGCCCTCTGTGCCCAAGTCCAACCAGATATAGTTTGTCCTCAAGAAGAATGTGCAAAACTAGATAACAATACTTTTCCTCCTCTCAAACCCAAGAAACCTCCATAGGCTTCCAAGGTCTCCCCAAATCATAACAAGTCCAAACAATCACAACCAACCCCCATAATCATAAGAAAGAACCCAACTCCTCCTTTCTTCCTTCCCCCTTCCCTTTTATACCCTCCTTCCCTTCTCCATCTCAACCACCTCTCATTAATGTCATTAACTTATCATCCATCCTTACAGTTGACTTCTCTTCTCCCAAGTAAGCTAGGAGTACATTTGGAAATGTGAAATGAATACATATATTATGAAATAATGGAAGGAGACCATATCCTACCTAATATTTAATTGGAGAAGGTAAGTGAGGAATTTGAATAATGGAAATCATGAATTTTATATTAGACCAATGTTTCTCAATATTTCTAGATAATGTAAATATTAACAAAATTTGTAGGATAAGATTTAAGTGGGGCATTACATACACCCCTCCTTCAGAAAACTTCGTCCCGAAGTTAGAATGAAAAGAGGCAAGGAGTTTGAAAGCATAGCAACCACAGAGAGTTATAACAATAAATCTGATAAGCCCAATAATGATATTTCTTCCCATCAAGAGTCTCCAACCGATCTATATCCTCCTATCCACCATGGCCTACTTCCATTCCCACCCTATCCGTCCTCTGCTGCTTTATCAGTGGCAACGGCCATACTAACCACTGATAAAACTGACATGGTGGAAGCGTCGAATACATTGACCTAACTTCCCCAGTAGGCAACTAACAATCGTCATCACACGTCTAGGGGAGCATGTCCACCACTGCCCTCCCACGATTCCAGGTTTTGGAGGATACACAGTGGGAAATGCCTCCACCCCTCCTGCAGAACTAAGGTCAATACCTTAATACAGACCACACTACAGAGCTGGTTGGACTTGTCATCGAATAACCCAGTCAGGTCGTCTTGCCACCTGTCATTTGCATTTTACTCGTGGCATAAGAGTGCATATCAAGTAGATACCAAATGCAATAGAACAATGTGCATTATACCTTCTCCATGAGATGTCTCAACCTTCCCTCAATGGAAGAGTAGCTCTCGGCTATCATATAATTCTTTCTCCCTGCAGGTTATCTCTCATTCATGCATTTATATAACAACAAGACGTATAATCATCACATTATTAAGTCTAGTATCCACATGTCACTTTGTAGTTCATACTGGAAACATGCATAATTTCACTATGTCATTCATTAGATAAATCATATCCACTTAAGCCATACATGAAACCACAATAGCTCTGATAAGTCATGTACTAGATAAATCATCACCAAGTAAGTCATACATCAAATGTTTCCATCATCAAAATCAAACCTAAGTAGTTTCACATGTTCAACCAAATGCATCAATATTACACAATGTTCATAAATAAATAAATAATACGAAACTGCAACATAAAACCTTAACATAGATAGTTGTCTACGTCAAAATGGGCACCATAAATTCTCATGTGACATATTTGTGGAACCCCTCAATCACAATTAGAGTTGAAGATATTCAATTGTCCGTCATGGAAAATAGCATTTGAACCCGATATGCTATAAGGCGGTACCAAAACCAAAATAATGGCAAGCAATGGATTAGTGCACTATCAATTCCACTAGAAGGTGCTAATATAAGTTTTGATTGTTTCATATTCGAAATCCATTAATTAATCGCGTAAAAGACTCAAAACTTCAGAAACTGTTTCCAGCATGATCTCATATTATATATTTAATCATTATTTACTAGTACTAAGACAATTTCATGATATATAATGCAGCTCACAATATGACCTGTCAAATGAGAAATAATTAAACAAATGGAATAATTGCCTTATTCAAGTCTTCACCATCCCAACCTTTAATTGTGTTTTCCTTACATCCAACCAATTCAATGTTTATCATATTATTTTTATTTCCATGCAGTTCAGTTAAAGTACATCATTCAATTCTTCAAAACATACATATTTTTTTTTGTGAACATAATCATGGATTTAATATAAAGATTTATTGCTTTATGTCTTTTTGTGATCTAGAGTTTTCATTATTAGTAGTATAAATCCTTACGTTTCACCTTGACTGAGAAGGTTAAAAAATACATGCGAGAAAGAAAAAAAAAAGAGGTAGTTGCAGTCGTTCACAGAATAGTGGCAGTACTATTCATTAAAATAAAGAGTGTATATAGAGAGAGGACAAAAACAAAAACAAAAAACACTTATGAGTGAGAAATATAGTTGATAACTGTAGTAGTGAATGAGTGAGAAAAAGAGTTGGTGATTGCAGTACTGAATAGTCCCATGCTCGGTGAGATGGTGGTCGTAGTAGTCATGTTAATGAGATATGAAATATCCAACCAGGAAAGCAGTGTTTGTATATGGCAAAACCATACCAGCATTCTTTTTTTTTTTTGCTTTCATCATAGAATGAATGAACACTATACTTACTTGTAGGCTTAGATGTAAGCAAAGATCTTAGAGATAGTCATCACATAGAACAATAAAATTTATATAGATGGTCCTTAGTGAGAATTCCCTCACAAATGGCCTTCTAGGAAAACAACCTTGCAAACAGAAAGGATTATAAAAGTAGACACTTGGTCAGAAAAACATTTGTATTTCTAGCTTGCTGATACAAATCCCCTCAAACTCACCCACCTAACTCTAATATCATTTTATTAGTTCATATAGTAGCTAAAATGTACACATTCTAAGCCCACCACACAACCTGATGGCATACATTGCCAGAGAAATACAATGCAATGAGCCTCAAGGAATAAAGGAATTCCTTCAAACTTTTCCATGCAAAGTTATCCTCTCGTCCAACAGCCTGGATTAAATGTATTTCTAACATACAATAAATAGTATAATCTCCTTAATTTTCAACATGCTAACTTCTTTTTAACTTTATTTTAAGCTAGGGAAACTCATGGCTTGATTATATCTCTATGCTTTATTAGGCATAGTAAACCAGCAATAGAGTCTCGTTGATTTATTTCGAGCTGGGAAGCTCAGGGCTCAGCCATAACTCAATGTTTATTACACACCCACATTTTCACTGTGCTTTTGGAGATCTGCACTTGCTTCTTACAATATTTTTGTGTCTACCCACTGCAATACAGTAAACATACCTCTTCCCATCTCAAATTGCATAAAAGTATGACCGTCACACTTACCTGCAACTAATGGATTTTGCTAGACTATACTTGACAAAACCGCTGATGGAAGAATTTGGATCGCCTTCAAAATTAATTCAGTGTTTCACACCTTTCAGATCTCCCTAAATACTTGCCTAAAAATAGCAGACACAAACTGGTAGCTCATCTGTCAACCCACACATTCACATTTTCTCAGGCAATAACTTTATGTAACTGCTGGGTGGACACAGATCAAATCATCCCTCTAGATAATAATTACTCTACTGTCTAGTCTATTCTGGCATCAAATTGCAGAAACCAAAATGGTCTGCACCCAAATATTCAACCCAAATTCCCATACATGAACTCACTTCACTGAAACCTCCAGTCTTGAACAACATCTAGCTTCAAAACGAAGCCAAATATTTCACTTGGCTAAGGGAACCGATGACAGCAAATTTTCTCAAAAGAGAATTGAAGGCACAAGATAGAATTCAAACTATTTAGGCTGAAAATAGCCTCCTTATCTTGATTTCATATTTTCATAAACATATAACTCAAAAGGATCCATGCACATCCCCTACTAACATAGAAGTAGGGGTTCGAAAAAAACAATAGACAATGCATACATAACAAACCGAATACCTCATATTGTCTTGTACAGGTATTTCTACAGATTTATCAATTGTTTGGATCCAAGTTTTTTTTTTCCATGTAGTTTCAGCGTCCATCAGAAGATGTGAATGAATCAGCAAACCCAGTTGGACGTTTTGGAAGACTTCCTTGGCTATCATCCAATCCACTTGCACTTTTGTCCTCGAATGCTTGCCATTTCTTCAGAGCCTGAGGGAGGTCCATCTCAAAATAGATTCCCCCAGAATCATCATTATCTAAATATTTGGGCCTCCATTTCTCAACCAAAGGTGCCGAAACATTGACAGTGTGGCCCATATCAGGTCGTTGAAATGGTTCTCGTGTAGTGCAATGACCTGCTAGTTCAGCAATAGTGAAAATAATTTTAAAAGTTTCATCTGTAACTTCCAGAATTCCATCTATAGACATCATTAAATATTATTTGTCCGAATTCATTCGGCGAAACCATGATACCAAATGCATCCTTTCCTCAGGTTCATTCTCATCGAGTTCCCTCCTTCCAGTAATAAGCTCCATCAACACAACACCCAAGTTATATACATCTGCTTTCTTGGTGATTCACCCAGTAACTCTCTTTTGATGGCTGGCTATCTTCCATCCAAATCATCGCTCACATGAGTTTGAAGCTCCCTAGTCCAAACAAGGATCCATTGCCTTCTCTACAGATATCTGTCCTTTCACATTGTATTATTTCAAACAAAAGGACTGTGGCAACAGCCCTACCCTCCAGAAAGATAAAGACCTCCATAGAGAATCAAGGGGAATACAAAAAAAGCATTAATGTTCCTCAACAATAGTAAAAAGTCCACAGTGAATGATGAGGATGACTTATGGGATCGTGAAGTAAGTGTATGAATTTATGTATCCGCGTGGGAAGTGGATGACAGCCATGATAAAAGGGTAAAGGGTATTTACACAGCCCTTGGCAGTTAACCAATTATGAATATATTAAGGTTAAAGTGATATTTTCACACATTTCTTTGTATATATAATGAATCAATACAGGCTGAGGAAGTGAAGTTTGACCAGCTCGAAGTAATGGAGGTGTAGAATTAATTGGATGAGGCATATGAACCTTTTCATGAAATTTTATCTGATGTGTTCTTATATCATTTGGAAATACAGTCTCTATTCCACCATCTATATGGTCATCAGGATCTAACTGTTTTATAGTATATACATTATGTGATTATTCTCTTCTTGAATGGTAATGAACCAAACCTATAGCCATTCTGTATGGGCACCAAATCTCTGCCTACAGTTTATATATATCTAACTAGCATACCATATTTGGACCTGCAGTAGTATAGTTGCTTCGTATAAGTTGTTTTACAGAAAGATGAAAAAAATAGACAGAATTTAAGAGACCAGGCCCTCAATTTCAGATTGTCGAATGTTGTGTCACCTTGGGAAGCTTAAATTCATGAATTAATTTGTACTTATAGCCTACTTAATTCGCTAACGCGAATATTTTGTGGAAATGAATATCTAGGCTATGTTCTCTGTTTCATTCAAGGATCTTTGTCTCTCAATAATGGCCACAAGGCATATGCCTAGAATGCATATATTAGTGTAAATTACGCTACAACACTGTTTAAAATTGGTGGGATGCTTTGTCCTCTGGAGTAACCTGCACCCAAGAAACTGAACGACAACACAGAGGAAAGTTCTCAATATATCAATCGACGACAACGATCTAACTTTGTATGATACTAAGTTATTTTCCTTCAAAATCAGTTTTGAGGACTCTGATCTAGATTACAAGTCTGGGTGCAAAATTTTCTAAGAGCTTCTCTGCTCACTATTACTCAGCATACATGCAAGGATGGGTTTGTTTGTTGGGATGATAAACCCAATGCAATGTCAGTAGTGGGAAGCCATTACACTCGCTCCATCAAAATAACACAACCTCTAGTCTGTGATATGATCCATAAACTCATTGCAATCTATTTAACATACAGTTGAGTAACAACATCGGTTGACTCCTTTTGATGGACTACCGATCAAATAGGCCATGTATGGTTGTACCACTTTTTCAATTAGATTCCAAGATTATGATAGGCATTCTCATATTTGTTTGTACGGTCTCTTGACTGAAGGAACGGAAATGGAAAAGGGATGAGATCTGGTTCTGAACTGTAGAAGCTAATTACGTCAAAGTGACCAAGCATCCTTTACCAACCCAGCTATCAAAACACCACATCACCTATCATGAAGATGTAAGGGTTTCATAGTTGCACTACTCTCTTGTTAATTCAGTAAAAGAGGAATTATTTCTCTGACTCCTTCAAAGGGATCCTAGTACAAATGTTCACATGCTCAGAGAATCACTGTCAGGACATATGAATAATGCACCAATTGGAAATATTTCCATTCATTACTATTTTGTCCATGCTATTATGTATTCTTGTAGTTGGTAACCTACAAGTTGAGTTTATACCAGATAGAATTTGTTAGAAAATGGAGTAAGTTTACTCAATTAATATGGAACGTGAATATGTTCCAGCTTGTATCAAGGTTTCTAGTCTTATATAGGCATAAAAAGGCAGTTTGTAGACCTAGCTGAAACCAATCAACCAGAGGGCAGTTTCCAAGAGTACTAGCACCTAGGTGTTGTGTATGTGCCTAATTGAAACCACGTGTTCAAGTGATTGGCAAGGATTTCATTTAAAAAAAAAATTAGAAGTTGTCTTTAACAGATGGTAAAAATGGAATAAGCGTGCCCCTCCCACCTATAGTTTAAGCAAAGAATGAGGTTGCTGGTGCCTTTCTAGTACCATTACAATAGTGAAAATCATCCGCCCAAAGACTACATCAAAAGTATTTTCCTGTAAGCTATAATCAGTAGTTGGCACAAGACCCAAGATCAATAGCAAACTCCATGCAGGGAAGGAGCATGCCTGCCATGATTTGAAAAGTATCTGCCTGTAAGTTATAATCAGTAGTTGGCACGAGACCCAAGATCAATAGCAAACTCCATGCAGGGAAGGAGCATGCCTGCCATGATTTGAACCTGGGTCATTGTCATAACAACTGCTCCAAGTTGCCACTAAACCACAGCCTCGTGGACTCCAAGGATAATATGACCCTTCTACTTTGAAATAGCTCAATCTCACCTTGATTGGTGGACCTTGTTCTTTGCAACAATTGATCTTATTGCAACACTGGGAACGATCCTCTACCCAATTAGCAATAACTCATATAAGTAGATAGTAAGGTTGGCCTTGGATTGGGCCCATATGACTAATACAAATAAATAGTTCGTTCGCCTTAAATTGGACTCACTTGAGTAGTGAATGAGAATTATTACTGTTATACATAATTATATATAATTGTATAATGTTATCACTTTTTTGGGGTTATTGGTGGATATTAGATACTCTTTTATTTATTAAGAGATGTTTATACTTGGGATCTGTTATACCCTTTTATATTTGGTGTATCGAATGTTTATTTTGCTATTTTGGGTTGTCAGGAATTATTTTTTACCTATAATGGATTATTAGTCAATGTAATTATTGGGTGTGCAACTACGCAAGGAAGTTGTAACTCAATGAGATGATGTATGCAAATGATTACAAGCCAAATAAATACAAATAGTTCATGTGGGGATAAGTTCAGAGGAAAGAGAAACTGTGACAAAGGTCCAAGGAGATAGAACTCCTCAAATTAAAGAAGGCAGTTTTTTTGGTTGTAAATAAAATAAATTTAACAGCCTTGGCTATATTTGCAAGGATTAAGGGCATAAAAGGCGAAAAAGCAATTGATGGCACACATGAAGGTTTCATGCAGATGGATGATATACATAGAAAACTACACTGGGGTCATGATTATGAGAAGAGTAGGGTAACCCTTGATAGTTTTAGAGCAGATCTTTGAACTTATATCCACAAATATGAGATTTTTGGCACCGTCATATCAGAGGCCCTTGCTGAAAACCAAATAGCAACAAGAATGCAGCAATAGTCATGCTAACACAAGGTAGACAAGAATTGAAGGTAGCAAATGTTGTATAAGCAAACAACTCAGATATGGAAACACTAAGTTTTGTGACCGGTTCAACGAAAATTACAGATAGTAGATGTCAAAGAAAAAAAATGTTAGCAAACAGACATCCCAAAAGAAAACAAAGAAACGATCTTTTTATTAGATATTGAATCATAAATTCCCTTGACCAATAAGGAATTCACATACAAGAAAATTTCAACAAACATTAGTAGAATTGAAGATGAAGATGTCTCGGAGAGTTTGTGGTTGATCACGAGTCAGGACACTTACTGTTGCAGACTTAAAATCAAGACCGAAAATGAAGTTGAGAATGTACAAGAGATGCCAGTAAAAATGCAGCTGCAGAAATCACTAATCCAATATGATAGGGACACAAATAGAAACATGAGACAAAGGAAAATAATTGCATAACTTTGAGATGCCCCAAAAGTGTGACATTGACTGTAAAATGGAGTAAAAGGAGCATGCCATTTGTCCTTGAGCTATGTAAAATAGCCTCTTGTTTTGAACAGAAAATAATTGTTTACTGGAGAGAGAAGCAATTATGAGTTTAGTAGAAACAAGCCACTAAAATAGGACAACCAAGCAGAAATCTAAACTTGGAGATATCGAATAGAATAATTTCTGAACTGCAAAACCTGGCTCATAAACTAAGAGAAGAATTTGCAAATGAACTTCAGGAAAGAGACCGAGTCATTCTTCTTTAATCTCTAGAGGGAATCTGAGGCAGCATTGGCTTCCATGAAGTGTGAAATGAAGCACATTAAAGCAGAGATTGAAGCATTGAAGCAAAGGCAGTTTGAAAAATATGTGCATGATTCAAGTGTTCGAGAATGTGAGGCATCTGAGCACAGGGGTAGAGTAAACTGTTCTCTGGAGTTAAGTTCGAGTCCAAAAGAAAGTATTATGGACCAGGCTACAATATCACTTTCTCATGGGAAAAAGGCTGAGGGTCTGACACAAGGCCAAACTTGATCACAATTACATCAACATACTGTAAAGAATGATCTGAGGAAAGATTACTTGCTGTTTATTGATGGGTTTTTTCATTAACAGTGCCATTGCCATAACTTATGGCAAGGGTCTGAAGACTAGGGCCAAATTTACAAAAACGCTGAGATTGGTTGTACTAAAACGATGATGAGATTTTGTTCTTGTCTTTGTTGGTTGCTAAATATGAGACAACATCCACCATAATGACTTTGACTATCAAGTTCAAGTCAGTGAGACGCTTAGAATTGCTTGCAAAATTTTGGTGCTCTTATGCGATGTTCTAAAGAATGAAGAATCTTTGCTTCATGGATTATAGGCTGGTGAGTCCTTTGGAAATCATTGAGGGCCCACAGAGAGGTCTTTTTGTTCATACATTTATGGAACACACATTCAAAATCTTGAAGTGCTTGGCAACAAGTAGCAGGAGCATCCTAAACTTATTACAGTTGGACGACGATTATCAACTACAAATTGGGGACGTCATGCAGTTCATATGGGGTCTTGTTTAAGGCTCCTATATTATAATGAAATAGAAGAAACCAATGCTGGACCAAAGGATACCACTCAGAAATTTCTTAGTCAACCTGACAAGGTACTAGTTCGGATGCCATTCCTCAATGGTGAAATTGCAGAATGTAATTTTGACAATGAAATGCTATTGCAGAGCCATAGAAACATGCCCACTTTGGGGTTCACAAAGTTGACCCGTGCTTAACCTGCTAGGATGATGTTAGAGAACAAGTGCACACTAGACGAAAAACAAACATGCTTGTTGTTGATGGTATCTACCAACATGGAAGATTACAACAAGAAACTGAGCTCACTGACGACATGTATTCCAATTATTTTTTTTTGTCGAATGCGATCACTTACACCACTTTCATACAAACGTTTTGCAAAGAGGGAAATATGGTCGATGGCCACAAGCTTCTCACTCAGATGAAGCTCTTTGTGGCCAAGGCTAACATTGTTATCTCACACATCCCTCATCAATGGCTATTGTCAAACGGGGAACTTCGAGCAAGCTGACAGAATGCTAGATGAGATGTTTGGTGATGGGCTACATGCCTGATATCTTCACTTGCATGACTCGCATCAGTGCCCTCTGCAAACAAGAAGGAAAGGCTAATAGAAGAAGGGGTTTTGCTGGAGGAGCCATCCGGCCCTTATGGGCAGCAGACATTATAGAGCTCATATGTTCAGGAATGTTTAGCACAGCCGAGTGCCGAGTCCTCGCTCTGGGAGTGTCTTGACAGGGGAATATAGAATGAGCATGGATAGACTGGCATTGAGTGTATACATACGAGAAATTTTTTTTTTTCTACGGTCTGTGCTGGATTCAACCATTGAATAGCTGAAGCAGATTGATGGGTTCTGAATATTACAGCAAAAGAGCTTTGATTTACAAGAGAAACCTTGAGAAGAGAGCCCTTGATGGGATCTGGATTTTCCAAAATGAAAGGTATGTAAGTAGAAGGCGAAGAGGAATTACTAGCATCATTGTAAACTCCATGGATTTTGAGGCATCTGGTATCAAGATATAGATCACCAGAATATGGACTTTCAAGAGGTAAAATCGCAGACCCATCAATCGTTTTGCTATTAAAATCAAAATACAATGAAAGATGGACATGCTTTGTTAGAGGATGCATGGAGTTTGTGAAGGAATGGGGATCAATCGGAGCCATATTATAATCCTATCCCCAATCAAAATATCTATATCGCACCTCTGCTCTGGCCAACTCTAATTAATGGTGGATGCAACACAGTAGCAAGTGACGGGATCTCAATTATTATTTTTTTTTTAGAAAAGGAAGTCTCGCCCGATAATGAAACATTGCGGTCAGTGAATGGTCCACTCTAAGACAGTCAAGTATGGATTTCCTTGTCTAGGAAAATCGATGGAAGTGTGAAGGGGCTTAAAACATGACTAGATTGTTGTTAGAAGGAGCGTGCACATTTTGAAAAGGGTTTTAAAATAAAAGTCCAAGGAGGGGCTTTTGAGCTCAAAATAATTAGAGTACTCACTTAAAAGAGGAATAATAGTGACACTATGAAATAGATGAACCTGGTATATGTCTTCAGCAGAAGCCAAAATAAGGGTCCATAGGTCCTAGAGGTTGAACCCGCTCTTATACCATGAGTAAGAACTTGATTCCTATTATTAGAGCCTCAATCTATTATACACTAACAGATCTATTTTCCTGTTGATTTGCAAGTAATAAAAGGAGCTTGCTGACCTTCTCACAAAGCTTTAAACATTTAACATCTTATCATTTTATCATAAACAACATAAATTAAGATGAGCATTCCATTGATATCAACTTAACAAGAGTAGTCCATGGAAAAATACATGTTCCGGCGGTTGATGATGATACCTTTGTCTTATAGCTCCAGTTGAACGCTCCTTCTCACCGACCCAACCGGATTTACCTCCCAGCCAACTACGAAACAAATTCCTAGCCCAGGAAACCTCCACAGGTTCCCTAGCCCTCCGTGCCCAAGTCCAACCAGATATAGTGTGTCCTCAAGAAGAATGTGCAAAACCAGATAACAATATTTTCCTCCTCTCAAACCCAAGAAACCTCCATAGGTTTCCAAGGTTTCCCCAAAATCATAACAAGTCCAAACAATCACAACCAACCCCCATAATCATAAGCAAAACCTCCCCAAAACCTCCCAACTCCTCCTTTCTTCCTTCCCCCTTCCCTTTTATACCCTCCTTCCCTTCTCCATCTCAACCACCTCTCATTAATGTCATTAACTTATCATCCATCCTTACAGTTGACTTCTCTTCTCCCAAGTAAGCTAGGAGTACATTTGGAAATGTGAGATGAATATAAAATTCAGAATTTAATGGGAAAGGATCATGTTTTCTCCCAAGTAAATCTTAAAAGTACATTTGGGAATGTGAGGTGTAATTACATGGAGAGGACCATATCTTCTCCTTAGTAGATGTGAGGGTACATTGGGGAATGTGAAATGAATATATATATATATTGATAATAAGATGGAGAGGACTATGTCTTCTC
>APFE030329594.1:0-18144 GCA_000404065.3 Pinus taeda
TTGAGGCATCTCTCAAAAGGAAGGTGTGGACTATGATGAGATATTTACACCAATTTCATGATATACCACCATCTGTTTGATCATTTCCCTTGATTCCTCTCAAGGATGCAATTTACATCAAATGTATGGCAATACCTCCTTACATGGCTCACTTCAAGAGGAAGTCTATGTAGACCACCTTCTGTAAATGACTTAGATTTGTGGAAAGGCATTCTTATGAGTTTCCCATTTGAGTTGGATATTGACCTCTGCAAGCTCTAGGGGGCTTAGGGTACTTCTTGGAGCTATGAGTGACCATAGGGTGAGTGGTTCACCTTCCCCTAGTGGTGCATTATGTATAGGGCGAGTGATTCACCTTCCCCAAGTGGTGTGCAGTGTACAGGGTGAGTGGTTCACCTTCCCATATGATACCCCATGATGGTTGATATACGAATAGGATGAGTGATTCACCTTCTCCTATGTCATATGAATAGGATGAGTGGTTCACTTTCTCTTGCTGATACATCATACCCATGTAGTCTGGAACTCATGGGAGTACCTCTCATCTGACCAATGTTTTGGGAAATGAGAATAGATACCATAGTACTACTGATGGATGCATTGTGTACTACCATACTCCTTATGCTAGGATGTTTGATATTGATCTGGGATCAATGGAGACTAACTTAAGGTTAGTGGATAGTGGTTTGATACACTCTCGATCATTTCTTCTTCACTATTTCTTCATGGTTCAAAACATTAGAACAAAGTAGAGTAGAGTAGGGATGAAAAATATGGCACGTATTGACAGATTGTTTGGTAGGTGGATTTTGCCCTAGTTGAGGGGGAGTGTTAAAATTGGAAACTAGGTCCAAACTCCACCTTGGATAACTCATATAATGGAGATGATATTTTTATTGGATTCCTCTTTCTGAGAGGTACAATATTGATCTAAATATCATCTCATTATGACATGTAGAAATTGAATTATGAATTTATTTCTTCTATGGACAAATTGTCAAGGTCAACCAGAAGTCTAATGTAGGCTTATGAAGCCCAACATATGTGTCTCTTCACCCTCAATTTTTTGTATAAACAGAAGAGATATTTTTCTTATTTGTACACACCTCAACATACATATTTCTCTCTCCTCTCCTCATTGGTTCGTACAAAAAAGGAGAAACTCTTCATGCTTATGTCTGACCAAAAATTTCAGGCTAGAATTTCAGGACTGTTTTGGGACATTTCCAGCAATGTTGACCAACATTGATTGAGGGTCAAACTCTATCTTTTGACTATGTTTTTCAGGAAGATTTTTATTCTTTATGCCACATCTTTTAGCACAAAAATCATGGAATTTGTTGTTGTTTGACTTGTGTTGACCACATGCCCTTTGACTGCAGATTCGATTGTGCGTTGACCAAGTTTGACCAGGAATTTTAGGATTATTTTGGTCTGATTAGGACTATATTTGGAGGTCGGGTTGACTAGATTTGACTGAGCTAATTTAGAGGAGAGTTTATGCTAGTTTGACCAGCGTTGACTTTCTCGTTATGGCTTCATGTTGACTATTGTTTGACTGGACTATTCTATAGTGATTGGACGAGTAAAATTTGTATGATGTACTCTCTCTCTCTCTCTGTTGAGCTTTTGAAGAATACTAATAATATTTGATCAAAGGGTTTTCCCCACATTGGGGTTTTTCATGGGTTTTTCCTTGGCATCTACCAAATATTGTGTCCTCTTGTCCTGAATTGTCTTCTGCTTCTTGTTTATTTTATATCTCCATTTACTATCAGTGTTAATGTGATTGCTAATATGGAAATTGGTTTTTGGCTTATAAGAAAAATTGAAGTAAATTTCTCTAAAGCATAGAACATACCATTTTTATCTAAAATTAATAGCATGCCTTGACATGCCTCAAATGCCTTTGATCTGTCTAACATATGCTATCAATTCCTAGGATTCCTTAGCACACATTTGAACTGCCTACTTATCATTCCCTTATAGATAGCCTTACATTTTTTACAACTTGAAAACCTAAACAAGTCATTGAAAAAAAAATGTTGTGCCCAACCCAAAGTCTCCCTTTGCTTGAAATTGCTTTGTCTAGATCCTTGTTGCAAACATAAAGTAGCCTCTTTTCATTCCTATTTTGAACTTATCTTAGGAGACTCAATCTTTGACAGACTTGGAACTCATTGACACTCCCTATAACACACTCTCATTCACTCATTTCTATGCATTTTGACCTAGTTCTCCCTTTTGTTTCCATAACACTCCTTAGCATGCAATGATCATCTTTGGAACACCTTCTCACTCCCTCACATGCCCTATCCACTCCATAGCATGCGCTATAACTCCATGGCAAAGATTGACTCTTGGCACTTGGTGGCACCTGAGGATTCTTGGCATGCCTTGGGATGCCCTAGAATGCCCTGGCATGGTTTAAGATAATATTTATCTGAGATCAATTATTCACAATTAGGAGAGAAGTAATAGAGGATGATTTGGAACTTAAGATGCACTAGCACTTGGCCCTTGGCATGTTTTGGCACTAATGTTGGTATGTCTATAATTCCCCTCTTTTAAAGGTAAGGTCTTGAATTATTAACCCTCTTATGTGTTCATTTATTTGTATTTTAGCTTGGTTTTCCCTTTTTCTACCCTACCACTTCTTGACACATGTTTGCATACCCTAATACCTGGAACATATTTTCATTCCTTAGCACATGGCATGTATTAGCATGCTTAGCATGAATTAGCATGCATTGGCACTATCTGGCACATGTTAACACACCCTGACACTTCTTGACATGCCCTAGCATTCCCTATCATGCCTTGACAATATCTAGCCTTCTCACTCCCTCCTTAGCACACCTAGTACTCACTAACACTCCTCGACACATCCTCTTATTCATTCATTTCAATTCATTTTGACTCTGTGGTTCATGTTTGATGGGGTGCATCTCTAGAAATAGCCCCCTTAAGAGAATAAGAAAAATATCATAGCATTACTGACATAAGTAATTGTGATATTCTACTTGGATGACATTAGGAAACTACACAAGATATTTTAAGAATGATATCTGTAGGGTTTGTTTTATGGTCTGGGAATGGTAAGAAGTGAGTGATTAGTATTGTGACTTTATTTCTCATTAAATTTCTTATCCTTATGAGAGACTCATATTGAGAAAATGACACCATCATCATGCTTACCCTCCATCTCCTAATCTTCTCAAAATAAAGGCCAACTTGCACAGTGAGGGAATCCATGTTGGTTTGTGCTGTGTTAAGTGAGTAGGTGAGAGTGTTAATGTACTATGAGAGAGACTGAACCATCTACTTTGCATCCTCTATGGACGACATGTTGTAGGAGTGTGTCATGGGACCACATGGCCACTAGAAATATTGTGTAAGATATAGACCAACATAATCAATGTCCTGATAGAAATCTATGGAGAGGGATAAAAGTAAATTATATTGGTGAGTCCACCAAAAATTATTTACTAGAGTGACACCATGGTGATCAAGTCCACACATGGAGTTTTTTGAGCTAGGCCTTTCGTTTTCTAAAAACTTGTTTGGAGTGTCACCGAATTCGTGGAATTCTCAAATTCATGACATTGTAAATTATGTAGGAACTTTGTTACTTTTGTTATAGAGGCTAAAGTTTGCGAGGAGAATATAGGTTTTGTGGAGCCTTAAGGGAGAATAAGCATCAATTTCTATTTCTTTGATATACAAAAGAGTTTTTGATAATAATATTTGGCCAAATCTTCCATGGCATTAACTAAGGAGGACAAATACCCTTAGTTTTACTACTCAATTCCTTGGTATGAAATATTGATATCCTCGGATGTTTTTCTTGATGTATTATAACAACATAGTTTATAGGATTATGTTATGCTAGCTTCAAGTGTTCTTCAAGGTCTTCCAGTATCCTTAAGGACATGTGGAAGACAACTCTATCTGCAAGTGTTGTTTGATGGGATACTACTTCAAGTCATGCCAACAAAGGCTAAAAGGGTGTCCAACCAAGTGCTGCCAAGAAGATGTATGATATGATTATGTTATGTTGATTTTGAGTGTTGCTAGGGGGCTTCCAATTTTCCTAAGGATATGTGGAAGACAACTTCATACACAAGTGTTTTCCAATATGATACTATGCAAAAGGGTATTAATAGAAGTGAGAAAGGTGTCCAACCAAGTAAAGCCACTTGTATTTTATATGTATAAATTTACCCAACCATCAATTTACCTAATAAAAAACAAAACCTTAATATTTAGAGACATCCAAACACATCACTAGTCATTTTTTTCCCTCTAAAATAATAGTGCATGCTAGCACAACAAAGTGTTATGATACCATTTTTGGTGTTCCTCGTTTGTTGAAATATAATAGTAGGAGAAAAATAGAAATAAATATAATTGGAAGAAGTAAGTAAAAAAAACCAAAATTGGGAGATAAAAATAGTAATCAAACCTTTATTAATATCCAGAATTGAGTGCAATATTCAATTTCCTCCTAAAGCGGAAACCCACAACATAAGTAGATCTTCAAATACAATAATATTCACATGGAAATTCATTACATAGATTATACTAATATATATACGTTATAATTGAACAAAACCCTGACCACTTAGTGGAATTCTCTTAGTGAGGCCTCAACCACTAACTAGTGGACCTTCTTCAATGAGACCACTTACAATTATTGATTTGACACTCCACTACCTTATGGGAATTATTCAATAAATATTACCCTAATACATTAAGCGATAATATATTCTCCTAATTAGGGGAGTTAGCATCGGACCCTAAACACATTCTAATGAACAGGTGAAAATTTCGCAACACATAAAAAATATATATTCTTTATCTATTCAACAACTATTGTGCATATGCTTCATGCTATTTATAACTTTGGTTCATAATCAAAATACCAAGAAAACAATAGATAGCCAAACATAAGAACATCCACACCACATCACATAATATAATAATATTTTCACTAGAGCGCACTCATAGGTAGAGAACACTAGGTCTTATTATGAGTTTGTCAGTTGAATGATTGGAAATCAATTAGAATGACTTCATTTATGTTTACATCGTTGTGGATATTCTATTGGAATTATTTGACACATTAGTTATTACAATGTTTTGAAATATTTTATAATGTAGTTTATTATATTATATCTTAGATTAAATATTACTACTGTAGCACTCCAAATTATGCATATATTTGAAATGAAAATCGAATAAGCAATCCAATAAACAAACTATCCACACAAATGAAAAGAATATATGACATGGGAAACCTAATACAAGAGAAATCCTAGCTAGAAGGTGAGGCATATGTACTAGTTTCTCTTTTTCAATTATGAAATATAAGTACAAAGAAAGGGGCACTCACTATGGAGTGGGCATGCACATTGTGGCATGAAAGTTTAATAAAAAATATTCTAACCCCTCTATTTTGTTCGATATCCCATTCTTTGATTCCATGATCAAATATGCAATAATAAAAATTCCAAAAGAATGGAACCCCTTCCTTTCCTAGTAGCCTAGTATAACACAACCTGTAGTCATTCAACATCAATGTTAGAGATTTAGCATGCTTAAACCATCAATTAGTGTTTCTATTTTGGAAAACCCCCACATGTGTGAGTAATGGGGGTTGACATGGCATCCACTCAGTGCCATGGTGGTCAATAAGGTAGGTCAACTTTGTGAGATGTGTAAATTTCACATACGAACTTCATTTGAGTTGATTTTCACAGAGTTGGAAAGATTCTAGTGCCTAGAGTAACATCAAAGGGATGGAGCTATGTAAGAAAAATGGGATCCCAATTGAATATATAAGACCCCAAATCACTAATGTGGAACCTGAATCTAAAATGGACCCTATAAGAAAATTCCTCCCATGTTTCCACCTAGAAATTATCAAGATATATAACAAAATATATCATGATGCATTTTGGATTATGAGTTCCACAGTACATAAGAATACTTTTCAATGTTTGACACTATTGATAATGGAGTTAGAATGGTTTTAGGCAATGACCCTCTTATTCTCCTTCCCCGTAAATTACATTAATAATATCTATATCAACCAATTGTTTATTGTTTAACAACTCTACCTTATATGTTATTTTTCCAAAAATAAGTTCTATAAATGTTAATGATGTTGTTCCTTATATAATTTCGGTTCCACACCATTACTTGGATTATTCATAAAACAACTTAATCCACTAGCTATTATATGTATGTCTTACACTAACATGCTAACTCAATTTTTTTCCTTACCCTTCTATTAGAATCCAATAGTAACCAAAGGAGAATGTCTTGAGAATATTCAATGCCTAAAAAAATTCTCAACACTATACTGAAGAATTTGTTGTTATTCATCGAAGAAGGAGGGTAGTTTTGTTTGTGTAGCCTCCTTTAACAAATATGTCCACTAGCCATGTGACATGACCTATTATCACCACATTCACAATAGTTTAACTAGGTGGTGAAAGGGCCAAGGGACTCCTCACTCATGTTTCAAGGGGAAACACCCTATAATTAAAGTACTTGCCATCAATACCTCCATTTTATCTAAATCCTTTACACTTGAATTATAGTCTACAAGAGTAGGTTCATACAAATCAATGTATTATCATACCATGCAAAGGTTTATGAAGGCTCTTTCTCATAAAATAAGATTTCATTACATTTCTTTCACAAAAAGAAAAGCACTTCAACATGAACAACAATCCAGGAAGAAATAAACTTTGTGGCCTAAGGAAGATGTTTTCCTAACAATATTTTATTCCATCTAACACAATGAGTTTTCCCAGGCACTTGTAGATTTGGTCAAGGGGCAAAACTCAAACACATGTTTTGGGGTTTTAACTCATCTACAATCAGAACACCATCAATTCTAAACTTTCAAGTATATTAATATTCTATTTACAAGTCTATCCCCCATCATTAATGACCATAGAAAAACGACTCTCCTTGTCCCTACCATCGACTTTCATAGGGTTCACCAAAGGGAGCCCTAGGTTTTTTGTTTGGACATAATAGTTTGTTTAAATAACCCTGAAGGATAAGGTTAAAATTAAGCCACATGCAATACATATTAGGTTTCTGTTTCATGAACATTATAAAACAACCCCATTTTCAATCTCACCACCAATATTTATGTGATTGAATTATTAACATAAAAGAGTGATCAATTGAATCAATTTATGAACTTGTTCCATGATAATATTATTAGGGTTAGCTAACATGTATGTAAGCTTAAACCACTACCATGGAAGAAAACACTTGGATGCTAATTTAGGTACACAATAACATTTATTTGAAATGAAAAATAGCCAATGATTGGTTTGTAAATTATTTTAGTAGAAATAAAGTGATATTGGTTTATCCAAGATTAAGTTAAAGTATTTGTCTTGATTGATTCCTTCAAAATTATAGTGGAAATAATAACATTGGATATAGTTTTTCTATTATCAAAATTCAAATACGATTTGCAGCAAAATTTAAATGGGGTTTTAAGTCTCTTAATTAAATAAAAAATAACCTTAAACCATACTATGTAAATGAAAATTATGTCATATACTAAGTAAATGAGAAATATTTCATACTTTGAAGAGCATGAAATTTTTCAATTTGTATGAGATAATATTTATTTCACATAAATTTAAGTATGATAAAAATTTAATGAAATGCATCATCTTCCTCAATAATTTTTAATCAAAACTTAATTAAATTCAGTTGTACATTATTGGATGAATTTTTTCTGTGTGTTTGAGCAACAGATTCATTATTTGGGCAACACCATTTCAGCTAACCCAACCTAAGAGGCCAGGTAACTAATACCTTAGGATTGGCGGTGGAAAAAAAAGAGCGACGACGTTCCGATGAAGTGTGGCGGCTAGGGTTTTGCTGTTAACCTGTGACGGCAGGGCTCCTGCAAGGCGCACTCAGATCTGACAGGCGCTGCCAAAGGTTCAGGTAGCAGGCGGATCAGGAGGCCCCAATGGTACCCCCGCAAGAGGATGGGGCAGAACTTCCACCCCTTAAAAGAAGCCAGCAAGGACCAGAAGGTAACAACAGCACAGGCTCAGCGAATCAAGATAAGTCCACAGGGGAAACGCAGAACACGACAGATCCTTAGGCTTCAAATGACAATACAAAGGTTAGTTCCTCCACTTGTAAACCGGTTGCTACTCATAGGCCAGAAGTTGAGCTGCCCAGTGATAGAATAAATGGAAGAATACAATTTATGAGAGACCATGCTTTAATAGGTAAATTCATGGGCTTCTGGCCAAATGAAAAAGCTTTAAGAGGCTGGATAAACCACAAATGGAAGCCAAAGGGTGAAATAACCCTCCTCCTAGGGCCGAAAGGTTTTTTTACAGCCATCTTTAACTGTCTGGAAGACAGAAACAGATTTTTCGATGGGGGGCCATATTTTTTCAATTCTGCTGGGCTCTATCTCAGAGAATGGGTTGCCCAATTTAATCCGGATAAGGAAGACCTTAGCTACGCTCCAGTTTGGATTCAACTCTACTCACTGCCATGGGAATATTGGGGTGAAGATTCTTTAAAATCCATTGGCTCAGTGATTGGAGATTTTGTAAAAGTTGCAGAAGAAACCAAAACTGTGAGATATACTACTTATGCCTCCTATGCCCGGATCTGTGTTTACATGGATCTAAAGCAACCTTTGCCAGATACAGTAAGACTATTCCATGAAGATCATGACTGGATCCAAGTGATTGACTACGAACATGTGCCTTTTCGTTGCAGAAAATGTCATGTTATTGGTCATCTCTTTAGAGATTGTCCCCTGAACAAGAAGGAGGAAACTCAAACCAACCCCGAATTTCATCAACCGGATGGGTTTACTAAGGTGACAAACCGAAGACGCGGCGGCAAGAAACCAAATGCCCCTCCAAAATCATCGACAGTAGAGAACTCCATCCCCTCTACCAGCAACAGCTTTGAGGCGCTAGAAAAAACGACAACTCAGGATGAACCCAGCAAGGAAAAGACAACACCCAATGCACCCCAGCCGGAGAAATCAATCTCGACCCAGCAAAGCGAAGAGACCCAACAGGTTTCAGAACCTTGGAGCAACCCAGATATGGACATTGAAAATCCCCTTCAGAGCAAGAATAAAGAGAAGGAAGCAGAAGGTATGGCGCAAGAAATACAGTTCATGGAGGATGACAGTGAAACAATCGATCTTGGGGAATTCAACCTCCAAGGGATGGAACAAGCCTGTGATCTGGGCAACTTTGATACAATTCCTGAAACCCAAGTGGACAACTTGGTGGAAATACTAAATAAGGCCCAAAAGAAATACTCCCTAGGAGTACAAACAGGTAGTAAATGGGATGGCAAATTTGCATATAAAGATAGCAAAAAAAGAGGAAGAAAAACAACATTGGAACGAACAATCAAGCTTGGAGAAGTCTTAGTTGAGTCTGGAAGATATGCTAAACTCACCAAGTATTTCAACACCAACCTAAACCCCTCTCAATGAAGCTGATATCTTGGAACATAAGAGGGCTCAATAGCCCCAGGAAAGGGAAACTCTTAAAAAATCTGATAATGGAAGAAAAACCATCAATTCTATTTCTTCAGGAAACTAAATGTTCATTGAATTTTTTGGAAAAAGCAGTTGCCAAAGCATGGCCTAGAGGTCAGGTGACAGCAGTAGATGAGCAAGGCGCCTCAGGTGGACTTGCCATTTTATGGGATGCAAGAAGGATTCAATTAAACAATATTCATGCTAATAAAAATTTCATACAGGCTATTTTTCATCTTCTGGGTACTAACATATATGGACATCTAACGAATGTCTACTTTCCCCAAGAAACACAGCAGAAGGCGGAAATTTTGAATACAATAGAGCAGCTCAACAAAGATAGAAGGCATCCGCTCTGGGTGACGGGAGGAGACTTTAACATGATAGCCTCCTCAGAGGAAAAGATCAGAGGCAGATGCAGAACTAACAAGGATGGAACACTTCTAAAGGATTTCATTCAAAGTAATTGGCTTATAGATCTACCTACAGCAAATGGCCTCTTCACATGGACGAATAGGAGGGTTATTCCCATGCAGATTGCCTCACGTCTGGACAGGTTCCTGATTTCTGACAATGTAGTCCATGTCGGAGGAGAATTCACAGCTCATATCATTCCTTTTTCAGGTTCGGACCATTGGCCCATAGAAATGCTCTGGAACAAGCCAGGAAACAACATCAAAAAACCTTTCAGATTTGAAGCATTTTGGTTATCACATCCTGAATTCAAGGAATTCATAACCTCTACTTGGCAAAACTGCAACCCAATTGAACATTCCAAAATGGCAAGATTCCAGAAAAAACTGAAGTTGCTCAAAGGAGAAATCAAGAGATGGAATAAAAATACCTTTGGCAACATTTTCAAGGAAAAGGAAAAGATTCTCCAAGATCTCAAAAATATTCAACAAAGATTAATCCTAGAAGGGCGAACAGAGGAGCTAGTGCTAAAGGAACAAGAAATGGAAGGAAAACTTCTGGAAAGAGAGCAACAAGAGGAGGTGCTATGGAGACAAAAATCCCGCATCCGATGGTTGAAGGAGGGGGAGAAGAACACCAAGTTCTTCCATAGAACCACAGTGCAACGAAGAATGCACAACCAAATTTATCAAGTTACTATTGCCCAAGGAGAAAAACTGGAGACCCAGGAAGAAATAGAAAAAGAATTCCTACACTACTTCAAAGATATGAGTAAAGAGCCTAATACCAACAGAGGGGAAGCCATAGATAACATCATAAGGCACATCCTGTGGCTGGTCTCTGAGGAGAAAAACTCCCTGCTTCTTAAACCGATTAGTCTCCAGGAGGTAGAATCGGCAGCAAAATCCTTAAAGTCTGGCAAAGCGCCTGGTCCCGATGGTTTCTCATCTAATTTCTTCCATCACTTCTGGGATCTAATCAAATGGGAAGTATGGCAGGTAGTGGAAGAGTCACGAAGCTTACGCTGGATGTATCCAGGCCTTAATGCAACTTTTATTGCTTTAATTCCTAAATCAGAGGACTCCAACTCACCAGATAAATTCAGGCCTATTCCCTTATGCAATATCATTTACAAAATAGTCTCCAAGGTAGTAGCGCTAAGGTTAAAACCGCTTCTCCCAGGAATCATCTCCCCTGAGCAATCTGGATACGTCGAAGGCAGGCATATCACCGACGGTATCATACTCACGCATGAAATCATTCATTCTCTAAAGCACTCAAAAAAACCAGGTATGCTTCTAAAAATTGATCTCTCTAAAGCTTTCGATAGCATAAGCAGGGATTATATGGAAAAAAATTTAAGGGCTTTCGGTTTTGCCAATGCTTGGACTAGATGGATCATGAATCTGGTCTCCTCATCCTTTTTTTCTATCTTGATCAATGGTATTCCTTCCTCAACATTCCGCCCCTCCAAAGGATTGAGACAGGGAGATCCTTTGTCTCCTTTCTTATTTATCATAATGGCGAAAGGTCTGGGAAGAAGCCTGAAGGCTGCAATTCAATCCCACAATCTAAAAGGAATTAATCTCCACGATGCTCCAACCATTTCTCACCAGCAATTTGTCGACGACAACATGATTTTTGGCCACTCTTCCATCCAAGAAGCCCGTTCCCTAAACTCTCTGCTTAACACTTTCTCGGCAGCCTCTGGAGCATGTATTAACAGAGTCAAATCCCAGATATTATTTTTTAACACTCACCCGACTACCCAGCGATCCATAGCTCAAATCCTAGGTTTCTCCATTGCTTCTTTGCCTTCCAAATACCTTGGCACCCCTCTCTTAGAGTCTGCTCAGAAGCATTCTTCCTGGACCTCCCTTCTAGAAAGGTTGGAATCACGACTCCTGCTTTGGACCCACCACTCTCTAAATATGGCCAGTCGACTTGTGCTTATTAAGGCTGTATTACAATCTATGCCTTTGTACTTATTTTCAATATTGGCCGCGCCAAAATGGGTTTTAAAAGCCATCAAGAAGCTGCAACGAAACTTCTTGTGGGGCAGTTCTGGACTCAACAGGAAATGGGCACTAGTCAAATGGGAAAAAGTATGCCTCCCAAAGAAAGCAAGGGGAATCGGTCTCAGAGATCCCGAACACAGCAATATGATAATGGGAGCAAAAATATGGTGGAAATGGTTAGCCTATCCAGAAACACTATGGGCCAAATTCTAGACTGCAAAATATGCCAGCAATCTACCTCTGGAGGAACGCATAAGAATGACAGAACTTAGCAAAGGCTCAACTATCTGGAATTCAACGATAATGCATAGAGATCCTATCCAAAAACATAGTTTCTGGGAAGTAAAGGATGGTAGCACTGCGCATTTTTGGATGGACTCCTGGCGGCAATTTCCATGCCTCACCAGTGTACTTCAAGGTATCCTAGAACATCAAATTCAGTTACAGGAAAAGGTAAATCAGTTCTGGCAGGACAATTAGGATTCTGATCACCGTACTTGGAAACATGCACAAGAAATCTTACCAGATAGCCCGGAGGCGGTTCAATGATCCCTTGCAGAAGATCTCAACAAGAGAAAGATTCTCAAAGAGGCAAAGCAGGATAAATTGAGGTGGGGCTACGAAGAGAAAGGCACTTATACAACCAAAGAAGCGTATCTCATTATCCTCAAAGATCAGCTGACCAAGGACAAATTATGGGAGAAAATATGGAGTCCCCCGATCTGGCCAAAAATCTCTACATTCCTCTGGCTCCTATCCCACAACCAGATCCTCACCTGGGATAACCTCCGAAAAAGAAAATTTGAAGGACCATCATTATGTCTCAATTGCAAAATGGAGGAGGAATCTGCTATGCACCTTATGCAACTCTGTCCTTTCAGCAGGAGAATATGGGGGAAAGTCTCATTTCGTTGCCAAAAGGAAGGCTGAGAGATAGGAGCCTTAACCAATACTTTACGCAATTGGCCTCAGAAACCTTATCAAAGAAACATTCTGAACACGCTCTGGCAAATAATCCCCAGAATTGTAATGTGGAACCTATGGAAAGAGAGGAATCGCAGAATCTTCAAAAATCAATCAATGGATGAGCAGCAGGTATGGCAGATAATAAACAAGAATATACAGGAAACACTATCCATCAAATGCTGGTCTCAGGAATATTTCCCAACCAACGACAAAGAGCAAGCAATATGGAACAATTGGTAAATACACCTACAGGGATCCAATGTTTTCCCAAGCAAATCCAATAATCAGAAGGACATCTCATCAACTTGGTCCCCTCCACCCATCAATACGTTCATTCTAAACTTTGACGGGGCTTCTAAAGGAAACCCTGGTTCCACAGGATATGGAGGAGCAGTAAGAAATCACCAAGGACAAGTGTGTAAAGTCTTCTTTGGCTCCATGGGTTGGAACACCAACAATGTGGCTGAACTTGAAGGACTCTGGAAAGGTATCAACATTGCCCAAAAGGAAGGACTCACCCCTCTAATTGTGGAAGCGGATTCCCAAATTTTAATCAACATGGCGACTAAGATACAACAAGGAATAGAAGCCCAGAAAGTAAGTAGGAGCTGAAGAATGGTTTCCAGGCTGGAGCTTCTCCAATCGTGCCTACGGGACAACAGAGCTATAACCTTCAACCACATAAGGCGTGAAGGGAATAAACTCGCAGATTTTCTGGCAAACTTAGGTGTAGACAAGGGGAAGGATCATTTCAAAGGATCACTTCAGGGTTATGTTTCGGAGACAGAATGGTCCACTTTTCAGGAGATAGTAAGGAATGATAATCAGAGGAAAGCTCAAGATCACCCGGATGCGGGTGTTAATTGTTGTATTTAATATGAGAAGACGTCCACGCGCCGAGGGCATGGTGCCACGCTACAGCCAGGTGGGTGCCATGAGCTACGGGCTGGTTTCTGTCCCAACGAAGTTAACGCGCATTAATGGCGCTTCAATGCCGGGGTCTTCCCAAGGTTCGGGCACTAGATATCTTGTAGTGGCGGAAACATTCTTGTGGTTATGTTTGCAGTTCGATTGTCGTTCTGGAGAATTGGTCATTCAGGTGGGAGTGGAAGAGGGAAGCTCTGAGGGCAGAATACCCACCCTCGAGACTTTCCCCTGCTACATTCACGCTGTGTGTGATCAATCGACTCGAGTGCATTTGACGGTGGAAGTCGGGACGCAGAACCACCGCGGTATCATTCTCTGTGGCACTCTTTCTGTTCGAAGAAGGCACCAGGCCGTTAAGTTTCACTCTGGGAATAGTATGGCTCCGCGCGCTGGGTATCGCAGGCCTCGCAGGGGAGGTAATTCTAGACAGAGCCGCACCAGGGACAGTAGCCAATCAAGCCTGAGGCGTATCACTCCTCTGGCCTGTGCTTCGCCTCCCTCGGGTGATTCGGCGTCCTCTGAGGCGGATTTGAACAATGAAGTGCAGACGACGACCCTTTATTATCGCCGCAAGAGGGACAAACCTGTAGTGAAAGCCATGATAACAGTAATTTTTGCTGAGGAGGATGAGGCGGAGGGAAGTTGGAAGGCGGATATGGAGGAAAAGACACCCCCCTCCTCGGACAATAATTTCAAGATGAAAGACAGCTCCTACAGCCCAGAACCTCAGAGTAAGATGGATGAGGACAACACCTATGGTTACTTAGCCGAGCAAGCGGAAGCCTTACAAGAAATTACCAGCCTCAAAGCAAAAGAACCCGTGGTTATTCCAGAAGGTCCTCCAAAGGCTCTGAAGGAAGCTCAAATCGACCAGCCTTCCTCTCCTCAGAGCAAGCCAAAGACTCAAGAGTCTGATGACTCTTTTGATTACACTTTGTACCTCAAATTACCTCCGGGTATAGAGCGTCTTGAAGATATTCTGGTTGGCATGGAAGTTACCTGGGAACGGGACCCGGTTCGCGCAGCAGAAGACCGCAAGAAACGAGAGCTGGAGCGAGAAGCTGAGGAGCGCAAGAAGCAGGGAAACTAATGGCAAGGGCGTCAGGGGTAAGCCTGATATCAGGCAAAAATTGTAGTTTTTTTTTGCTTAGTTTTGGTCTGGTGGCGTGAAGCAATTATGAAACTGCTGGTCACAAAAATTGTTTCTTGCAATGGGTCTCAGGGTCTGGGATAATTTCCAGTTTTTTTTACAGGTCAATGTCAGTCTATGTTTGTCTTGGTCAGTCTATGTCACAGCACATAACTTCTCTGCTGGTATTTTTTGTAATCTCCAGCTTGTATATGCAGACCATCAAGGTGGATGAAGTAAGCTTTGCCAGAGAGCTGAACACTCGCTCTCAAAGGTTCTCACCTCTTGTACGTATTTTTTTGGTTTTTTTAATATAATTAGCATAGCCTTTACTCAACAAAAAAAAACTAATACCTTAGGATCACATAAACACCCAAGTGACTGAGGGAAAAAACAATTTCCTCAACCACAATCTTAAACACTCATATTCAATTTTTTCATTTAAAGTTCATCTTTGAGCAAAAGCATGTCCCTTGGAAACTGTGGACAAAGTTTCCCCCCAAAGCTTGGCACTATCAGGTGAAGAATCATCATCATCTTCAATGGATCTCTTGATTATCATCCTAAAACATACTTACAGTACTCTTAGAGTACCTCGCATGCCCCTAAACATGCGCTCCTTTTCCCTACCCTCAGCCATGACTATCTTCTCCTTGTCTTGGCCACCTATTTATTGTTGTCTTTTTACTACATCTACGATATCATCGTTGAGCCATCAGGCATCGGGTGTGCACAATATTTGATCATAGGGAATGTAAAACCAATGGTATTTCCCTCTAGAAGAGTGAGCAAGAAATATATTATTTAAGGGCTCTTATTAGGGTTTATGTTCTTGCTTGGTGAGATGGGGATAATTTTGCTAGACTTCACCCAGGAAAAACCTAGATTTAAGAATGTGAAGGTCTCCTTTGTAGTGGTGAAGGTTTCTTCTTTGGTTTTCATTTATATCATGAGTATGCTATTCATTTGCATAAAAAAAAAATTAATTGTGTTAATCGAGGTTTTGAATAGTAGATCTAGATGTTTTAGGTCGATTGTTGTTTTAGTAAAACATTTGTACTCTTACTTTTTATTTTATGTTCCATATTATGAAACCTCTTTGTCCCTTGCCTTTTTCTTATTCATTGGTAAACCTTCTTCTATTATGTGGGATTTATGTGCCGAATGGGATTTATGTGTCATTGGCTTAGATGTGCCAGATGGGTTTTCCTCCTTCGGAATGTTTCTTCGTCTATGTCAACTCCAAACTTAAAGATAGATATCGTTATTTTGATTTTACATTTTTTTTCTACCTAAAGAAACTGACTATATTTATTGATATTAAAAATGTAGTTACATTTGGTAGATAGGTGTATCTGTTAACAATAATTGTACATCCCTCTCTTGAGAAATGTTCTTAAAGATCTTATTAGGTAACACGAGTAGGGAGACGAGTCCTGTCACGCGGAATTAGTTATACTTGCGGACAAATCTAACCTTCCTAGGAGTCTAAGACTCTCTAATGACAAACAAACCAAATAAGAGCTATCCTTCTCTAGATACACATCATTTTACAAGAAATCAAATGTTCTCGATCTTACCTTAGGTCCAACGCTTGGTGTAGCAGTCCAGCCTTGCTGATCCAGATGAGCTCCTCCTTCACTTTCAGACCTGCATACACTAACAAAGCAAACGATTACATAGCATCTGACTATTCATTATAAAACAAAACATATTTATCATATTGACCAAGGAATATATGAAATAATTCATTAACAAATCATTGAGAAGAATGGACTTATTTGTATTAAATAATCAAAGGAACCATTACAACCTGAGCCTTGGTGTTGTGCAAGCTCCTCCCAGGGGCCAGCAAGAGATTTCCTCTACTTTGACAAGCTCACCCACTCCCACTATGGCAACAAGGAAGGATAGTGATCTCTCCTCACAAGTCAACAAATGGAAGTCCTAATTCCAGCAGCATTTACCCTATAGAATGTTCGGCTTTCAACCTCCCTTCCTTTGGCCCAATGCCTGTATTTATAGTATTCTAGAGGAGGTTATTCAGTTCCAACATCAATGGGATACTCACTCTTTTGGATGGGGTAGCTCCTCTCTTGATGGGATAAGCTCCTCTATCATAGGGGTGCATGAACCATCTGGAGGCGCTCAATACACGTCAAAAACTCTTCTAGAAGGCTCTAGAAGTGACCACAAGTAACTTTTTTAAAGATGAAACTTGCGCCTTTTGACCTTTACAGGGGTACGCACCCTAGCTTTAGTATACAGAGCGTATTACTACGCAGGTCTAATGTATTTGGAGTGCGTACACGCAGGCAGGGTAGAGAGAACCTGCGTACCCAGAGATAAACATGTTTTCAAGTGACTTTCTCTCTCTTTGAAGTTTTGACATGAAGAGCAGAGGTATGGGGCTTGACAAAGAGGACAATGTGGCTATTGATGAGGCCACATAAACTGCAGATAGTCAAGGTGACAAAATTCAATGTAACAGATTGCCCCCTAAAGTACGAAGCCTGTAATAGATAAGGGTGTTAAGTCATATAAGAAGGGTGAAGTGCTTTATCATTTCGAGGATCATCTTGTGGATAGCCCGGTTGGAACCTGCAATTTTCAACACAAAATACATGTAAAATATCATATCATACTGAGGTAGGCATTCCCATACTCAGATTAAAACTTTAACTATTGGACTAACTATTCTGGTACAAGAATGATTTCATAATACATCATAATTATAGACTCTCGTAGACACAGCATGGACACAGCCATCTGTTTATGATTGGTCTACAACATAATGAATACAAAACTCCTCGCAGCCTGGATGGTGGAAACTAGATCCAGGGTCTTCATTTCTGTTCCCGTATTGGTACGATTCTAGCCATGTGAGTGAATGAGTCGATGTCGAACATGGTAGAAACCACTTGATTACCGGTCAATGATGTAAATCATTAACAAGTGTGGGAGAAACCACCAGTAATGTCAATGGTTCTCAAAGTACCCAGCACAATCCATGAGATGTGAATGAAAGAGTTGATGTCGAACATTTCATGGAATCCTTCGATCGCAAGTCAATGACGAAAACTGACGTCGAAGGCGAGAAACCTGCCATTGATGCATGC
>APFE030329595.1:2261-14448 GCA_000404065.3 Pinus taeda
AGAGCAGAGCTCGATTACAAAATAAGACACGATGCTCCTCGCAGGGAGTTTCTATCCTTTATATATGACTCCTACGTGCAATACCACGGGCCAATACCGTGTATTATTAATACCATCTATCTAATACTACGTCCCATTTGCAACTAACTATGGTTCCGTTATTAATTGTGGATTAACCACTTACAATTATTAATATGGGCTTTATTGACTCTTGACTATGACGTGGTCCCATTACATAGATAAGGGGGTTAGGGTGGGACCCTAACATCAAGGTACTTTAAGGGTGTTTCTAAGTCAACTTCTTGGGTAATGTGCTCATGTCGATAAGAAGCGACTCATCGCAGGAGGCCCTTGATGTATCCCACATCAACAACACAAAACGAGTGTAATGATTTTTGGAGATGAAATGTGACTGATGATACAAGGTTCAGGAATGGCAAACATGAAAATGAAGGTTTATGAGTATTGCAAAGGATGAATTTAACTGAGTGACTTCTCTTGAACATGTCGGCGACATTGAATGAATTGGAAACATTGACCTAAAAAAAAATAATGGACGGTATGATAGATTATAGGTATGATAACCATCAAGTAGATAACCCAACCCATATAGTCACAGAGATGAAGTGAAAGTGTCATGTTCAAGAGCGACCCACTACCATAAAGTGGTTTTCCCCTTTTCCCATTTTCCCCAGTCATTGCTGACTAGTATTTATTTATTTTTTATCAAGCTTGAGGAGGATAACATATGCTTGTTGTATAATTCCACCCTTTGGGTGAATACATCACTATGTGATGTTTTAACGAGTCTAGCGAAGGTGAAACTTGGTCTTGTTGTGATGGACAAGTTTGTCACTATTTGATGTTTTAACGAGTTTAACGACAATTAGAACTTAGTCCTTTTCATGTTTAGAGAGTTTGAAAAGGGAACAAAAGAAAACTCCACAAGTTATTTTTCGTATATTTGTCTCTCAAGTCCAAAAAAGCTTAAAATAATACGAGAGAGAACCCATTGACCATGTTCGATCAACGTATTCCTTTTTCATAAGTATTCTATCTCAGTCTGGAAAAGGGTTAAATCTATACTGAGTAGATGTCATTTCGAATCCGTTAACCAGCTGAAAAGGACAAGCACTCAACAATCTTTTCATATTTTGAGAGTCTGAAAATAGCTTAAGGAGGACTCTAGGGGGGTTCCTTTTTCGATGTTTAACAGAGCTCAAAAACGAGATAAAAGTATGCTCTGTGGTTAAGGTACAATTTATGATCGTGCACATCAAATTCTGTAAGTGAGTTGTAAAACCTGCTCAAGGAACCACCAAATAGATTAAACATACCTATTTCATTGGTAAAAGTAGGTAAATACTAAATTTTATTCATTTAATGATCATGAAATAAACATAAAATAAGAATTTACCATGTCATTTTCACCATTTGATATTTACCATTCAGTTTTGTGTGCTGAACCAATTTTTTACCTTGAACTTTAGCAACTGATTACGATAGATTATGTGGATCATTTCTCATGTCATCCAAACCAGGTAGGAGATCTACCCCTCCTCTTTCTTTTCATGACATTATTTTACAGTTTCATGCAAATTTTTAGGGTTTATGGGGTCATTGGGGTTAGAATATTTCACTTTTGGGATCAACACAACCTTTCACATCAAAAAATGCACTGCAGTGCACCCAAACTGAAGGGTACCTGCATTGCAGCGCACTGTCTCCTAACCAAGAGTGCTCTAGGTGAGTTTTACATATTTGTTTCATTTGTTTGACCCAAAATTTCTCTAGTTTTTTTCATGAAATGGATCCTAACTAAGCTTATGATTTGATTTCAGGCTTTCATCGGATCAGAATGTCTATTACTTGGTGAGAAAGAGAGCATGAAGAAGAAGACATGGTTGCCCTAAATGATTCGGGTATAGTTGAGGCCCTCATAAACTGTGGGTTTCTCAAATACTTTAGGTTGTTCAGAATGAGGCAACAATTAGAACTATTGCAGTTCTTAGTTCATGCATGGAATCCAACAGATAAGGGTTTTCACATAGGGGACAAAGTGGTCCCTATATTGATCGATGATGTTTACTTTCTTACAGGGTTGTCGAGATGTGGTACCCCCATTTCTCTTTCAGGTTCAGCCCGTGGGGGTGAATCAGTGAGGGATTATGTTCGACAATTATGTTGGCCAGGTATAGAGCCTAGAAAAGATGGAAAGATAATAATCAAAGATATTCATGATATGCCTTTGAGAACAATCCTTTTCACAATCGCAAATTTGGTAGGTAGTACGACACTTCATTTGGTGAACAGATCATATATGCAGTATGCTCTTGAGTCTCTTGAGCCAACAATATTCAACTGGTGTGAGGAAGTACTTTCTTCACTGAAAGAGAAGCTAACAAAGGTAAAGAGTGCTAAGATAAAGAATTTTAGCTATGGCTCAATCTTAATCGCTCTTACCTTAGAGAGAATTCCATTGATGCAACCTCAGCATGTAACATTGGGTGTAGCTAGTCCTAGAGATCCACAGATGCAGAGGTGGGTCAAGTTGATGGATAGACATGCTGGTCAGTCATCAATCATATTTTATACTACATTCTTCAGTTTTCTCGATAGACAACACATTTTCAACGAGGAGCATCCATACATATGGATGGATTTTTGGTGGAGATCTAGATTTAAGTTTACCATTGGGCGTTCAATGGGGTGCTATAAGTAAATTGTTTTTGACAAGTGTTTTTTATTTTTCAAGTTGTGTTTTTAATGTTTCCAAGACTAAACTAAAATAGTTCTCATGCATATAGATGTTGGTACCATTCAACCTATGGGACATCAACAACAGGAAGGTGGACTAACGCAGAGAAATGTCAAGAGAGCAGTTCTCTAGGATTCGGATTTGACCAAGACACTGGAAGAGTTGCAGGATCACATAGAGGGATTAGCCCTTCGTATTCTGGATGTCTGGATTGAGGAATTATATATGAGGATGCATCACCATACTATTGGTGTTCCTAGCTGTTGGATGAGGCTATTGTGCACGATAGCTTAGTCTGTGACATGTTATCATGAGCATCACTAAGTCTACTTAGGATGATTTTTGTATGCATTTTGAGTTTTGAGGTCAGATGACCAAACATGTCTTGGACACAATTTTTGTAAAAACTTTTAAAAACGTCTATCTATTTTTACTTTCAAAGTTTTTATATATGTTTATGTGAAATACTATTCAACTAATGATGTAAATTGAAAATTGTACTGTTGCATGTGTTGCAAATGTCTGTTTAACACATAATTCGCTAAAGAATCAGTTAATGTGTTAAAGTTTCTGGAAATATGCTGATATTGAATGTACTCAAAATGTCTTTCAAAAAGACGAACTCTAAGGAATACATGAAGAATAGTTGGGTTTCGAATGATATAAACACTTGTAAGTTGTAGTACGATATGTTGTGAGTCCAACCTAATGATGATTCGGTGAATGCCAAGTGAAATGGCATCAGAGAGAAGTTCGATAGACACACTATACTCACCGATATTTTTCATTGAACGAATGATAAAAATCCCTTGAAAAATCACTAACTTGCCACTTGGAACGAAAATGGTCCATGTTGCAGAAGATAGGTTCTGCGTACTATGACTAGCACCATCGACGTAACCAACAAATGGTTCCAAAGATTCTGACATCTGCAACAAATACAAAGTGGATTACTAACCAGATAAAAACTTTAAAAGACACACTAACACACAGACATGCAATTAAATCATATGTACAGTGATTTTACCACACTCAATTAAGCATAGTAACGTTAGAGGTACAACCCGTTTCAGGGCTGTGACAATGGAATTCCATCATAATCCACCAACTCGTAGGCACCTTTTTCCAAAACACGCTTGACAATATAAGGAACCATCCATAGTGGTTCATATTTCCTTGCTCCTAGTTTATCAGCTTCCTAATCATAAAGCAAGACCAGGTCTCCTTCTGAGAAAATTCGAGGCTTGACATTTCTGTCGTATTGCACCTTGATTCATTTCTTATGTGCTTCATTAGCCGATGCAGCTTCATGATAGGTTTAATCCAGATGGATGAGTTCTAAGAAATGTGCTCCTCCATCAGAAGTGTCGGGTAATAGGTCAATCGCGAGTTTAAGAGATGAACATTCACATTGTATCGACAAGATTTCCTCCAAACCATACACCAATTGAAAGGGTGTGAATCTAGTTGCATTCCTTACTGCGGTTTGGTATGCCCATAAATGTCAGTTTCATTAATGAATCCCTATCATTATTTGAAGCATTCACTTAAGGTTGTTATTGATGGCCTCAACTTGTCCATTAGCTTGCGAATAATAAGGAGTAGAACTATCATGTGAAAGTCCTAACTTAGAAGTTAACTCACTCATCATGTGATTACAAAAATGCGATCCATGATCTGTAACTATAGCCTATGGTACACCAAACCAGGCAACCATGTGGTTGAAAAAGAAAAACACAACCATCTCACCACTGTTGTTTAATGTGGGCATCACCTCATTCCATTTTGTGAAATAGTTAACGACGACTATAATGTACCCATGCCCCCCGGTCGAGTGAGGGTTACATGTCATGAAGTCAATGCCCCATTTGGAAAATGGTCCAACAATGATGATAGGATGCAATGGTGCAAGTGGTAATCTAGCTTTACGGTCATAGATCTAGCATGTGTGATAGCTTCTGATGGCAATAATGCAATCTAAGAATATGGTAGGCTAGAAGTAACAAGAACGAAGAATTCTTTGTGCGGCAATGTAACTAGATAAGTGTCCACCAAAAACACCTGAATGGAAATCATTCAAAAGTTTCTCAAAATCCTCATGTGTGAGGCACCTCCATAAAATCATATTGATACCATAACAGTAAAGAGTTTCACCAATTATTAGATAATATTTTTCTTGGTATCAGATACGTTGTTGATACAAGCAAGAGGTATCAAGCCAGAAAGTTTGGGTCTGGAGATAAATCAGTATATTTCCATACCATGGGACAGATGATGATCAGGACCAGAGACTCATCCAGAATTGATGGTTTTGATGTCAAATTGATGGTAGTTGAGGGAAGGTCGCAAAGATTCTTGGTGAAAACTAGAGATTTATTTGATTTGAATTTGATGAATTTCAAATCAAAATCCTACAAAATGAGTATCTATTTTGAGAATTTTCCCCCCAACAACTGACGTGACAAAATATATGTCATAGGGTAGCAATCCGAAATGATAGTGGTCTTTCGGAGCAGGACATAGTGGAAAAATCTCTGTACCGCTTGAACAACTGCCAAAGCTAGCTTTACGACATAAGAGTAATTAACTTTTGTATCATTGAGATTTGGTGCAAATAATATATTGGATGTTAAATCCCATCTTCTTCTTGGACTAAAACCATACCAATGGTTGTATCTGCAGTGGTGAGATACAGGAAGTATTCATTTTGATAATTGAGGAAATTCATTAATGACGCTCTAATCAAGGTATCTTTAAGAGCATCGAAGGAATCCTGTGCAACCTAAACCCAATGGAAGGGTATCCCCTTTTTCAAGAGACGAGTAAATCATTTAGCCATTTCAGCATAATTGGGAATGAACCTCCTCAGAAAGTTAGCCTTCCATTGGAGTCTATGTAACGGTAATAGATTAGAAGGTGGAGGCAAGTCAAGAATTACCTTAACCTTAAGAGGGTTGAGTCAAATCCCTTCTCTAGACACTACGAAACCAAGAAAATGACCAAAATTGACAGAAAACACACATTTTTGTGGATTGAATCGAATTTTTTAGTGTCGGCACTGAAAAACAATAGCTCTCAAATGTTGCAGGTGATCAGTGCGCTTTCGTGAATGAGAAGGTAAATCGTCAAGGTATGGTTGAACAATATGTTTGATTTCATGGAAGGCATAATTCATTTCCCTCTGAAATGTGGCCCCTATGTTCTTCAAACCAAAAGGGAGTTTCCTGTAAGCAAATGTGCCCCATGGACAAATAAAAACAGTTTTAGATTGGTTGTGTGGGTGGATATTGATCAGAGTATAGCCAGAAAAGCCATCCATAAATGATAATATTTCACATCCAGCACACTCATCAATAATTTGGTCAATAAAGGGAGTGGGATAATTGTCTTTTGGACAAGCCTGATTAACATCCCTATAATCGATGCACACTCATATTATCCCTTGTTTCTTCATGATAGGAACAATGTTGGAAACCCAATCAGTAAGAGGAACAAGGTAAATGAAACCAACATGCAAAAGTTTTTCAACTTCCACTTTAATGGCAACAACCTTCTTTGGATGAACAGGTCGGAGGCATTGTCGTATTGTTTTGACTTCAGGATATAGTTTAATTTCATGTTCAACTATACTAAAGTCAATTCCTGACATCTCCTCATATGACCATGCAAATATATCTCGGAATTCATGAAAGAGAGTAAGGTATTATTCTTACACTTTGATTGTTCATGCTTGAGTTCCCGAATAACTTCCTCAAGTCACTGAGGCTCATCATACTCAATCTGGTCTCTAAATTCTAATGGAAAACCACTGACAAACCATTGAACTTTAGCCTTCTCATAATTAAGATATGGTGCATACCTTAATAGCTCCAGAAACTTGGTCGTGTGCTCTTCATCTATCATTGATCCCATCTTTAGCTCAGAGAATTATTTTGCTTTATTGTCATAGTACCTCTATGACAAGTACTTCCTCCTCATAAGCCCCTTGAATTCCCATAAGCTCAAGTCATCTTCCCTAATGTCTCCAACCCGCTTAACATCTTCCCACCATATGTCTTCTTTACCTTTCAAGCTAAAGATAACTATTATGGCCTTCATGTTATCCGTGTAATTATGCAACTAAAAGAATTTGTTCATTCCAAGTATCCAAGCCTCTACATCTTTCATCTTCTTCATATCTCCATCAAAAGTATGTGGTTTTTCTTTCTTGAGTTCATATGGTAAGTTTCCCCTATAATTCCTCCTATAAGGATGATAGCGATGACGATCATGATGTCTATCAAAACCAGAACTAGGATAATACCTGTGTTCACCACCCCTCCTATCCGGAGTGTCCAACAACCTGCCATCTCTCATTGTATCATATCTATCCCACCTCAGTTTACCAAAAGAACTACTGCCATATGCCCCATTAGTCCAATCCTCATGTGCATGGCTGATCCAAAGTGGGCCTTGTCACTGCAAGTCTGACAAACTCTGAAGAAGGATAGAATTCACCTCTGTCTGCTTCTCTTGTGCCTATATGATCTAATCATTATTTTCTTTGCAACTCCTTATATCTTCCTTCAAGCTTCTCAATTTATCATCCAAATCAAAAGTATGCCCCACACCACGCTGCTCATTTGATGCATAGGGAGATTCTATGTAGTCTACCACCTTGCTAGCTATTTGATCTTTATCTTCCTGCAACGCATAATATTTCAGATAAACCAAACCAAAATAAACCAACATACCTCAGTATAGCTCGGGGAGGATACCTTGTTTGCAATATCACCAAATCAATGTGATACATGTATAATATAATCATAACAACATATCAACATACACAAGTAAATGTATCAACACATAAACATCATTCTAACTAGGATCCAGTCATCAATGCAAGGACATATTGATAAGCCCTGGAATTGGGTAACTTATTGGGCTCATTTTGCCTAATTTTTCTTTGTCAATACACCATTTTTCATAGTTTATGCATGCTTTTTGAGTATATTTATGTTCGTTGAACGAATGAGGATAGTCACTTGACCAAGAAGGCTAACATGTTGTTAATGCAGATTTTTGGACAAATTTTGGACCAAGGCCAAGAAATTATGAGCCAGATGACAGCCAAGCATGAAGGAACAAGGGTGAGGATTCGTAGGAAGGGTGTCCCCTGCATTAAATGGCCCCTTCCTTGAAATCTCCACTCTCAGCTCAGAGTTCAGCAGGCCACCGAAAAGGATTCCCAAGGGCAACCGAGCGGTCTTATGTAAAGTGGTTGATCACTGGCAGTTTGAGCAGCCGAGCCCCTTGAGTTAAGAAGGGATATTGGAAACCCTCGTAGTGCATAAATAGGAAGGCTTCTAGCCTTCATAGGTTTCTTTTTGAACTATTGTATTTTGCACTAAAGTGCTATTATTTTCTCAGCTCATTTTGTAGCTGTTGCTGTATAACTTTCTTGTGACATGGTTATTTTTGAGTAATGGAAGGCAGATTTATTTGGCATCAGTTCTGAGTTTTTCTTAGGAGCCAGTAGCTCTTGGGGTTGGGCCCAACCCAAGTGCCAAGGCTTCCTTTGTGTACTGTTATTTTCTTTTTTATGTCTTTTCAAAATAATTTCTGTTAAGTAGATTAGAATCTTGCTTGGTTACCTAGGTCATTCTTGATGATTAAAAAGGCTTTTTCATGTTCAAATTTATTTGATAGGTTAATAACAGGGAAGATCTTCAGAAAAAGGCTATCAAGCACCTTGGATCTCACCTCTCCCTCAGTGGGATCATGTGCTAGGACCAAGGTGACCTTGCTGCGACCAAAAACATTCTCTTTGCTTCACCATGAAATTATTAGTGTTAGATTCTCATTTGCTGAAGTTGATACCAGTTGTGGTTACATGTCTAGGTTCATGATTGCTTAGTTGCATAGTTATTTCACATGATTTCATTGCAAATAAACATCTGCTCATTTGCTTTTTTGTTATCTAGGTTAGATTAGGTTAAAGTAGCTAGGTCCTTGATTTTCCAAGTCTTTGTTTGTTCAATTTGAGAAATAAATTGCAGAGCACCTATAAAACTGCTCTATCTGCCCGTACTCCATCAATCCCACCTGCTCCATCCTCTAGCCCAGAGTCTTGCCTTACATTTGCCACATTCGCTTGCTTTGCCCTAATTCCCATATTTTCGTGCAACATTGCTCTACCCCTCCTTGAACAAATCTAACCATCCTCACCACTCCTGAGCTCCATCCACCAAGCCCTGGACCTCCTCACACCTTTATCTCACTTCCATACCCAATCCTTCACCTTTCTTCCTCCATCAATCCTCCAAAATCCCCTTTCTGAACGTCCTATAGAAATTACAGAACATCCTGTAGAAATTCCAGAACATCCTGTAGAACCCTTGCAGACTTCTTGTAGAAGCTCACGGAAGCGGTTTCTTGATAGCCAAACTCTATGAAACTCTCTAGAAGGGTGCTAGGGACCCCTTAGGCCCTCTCTGAACCTTCCTGGCCTCCTGCAAGCATTTTCTCTTACCAATCCACCTCTGCATAGTCAAAACTAGTTAAAGCACATGCATGATAATTCTGTCAACTTATTCAAAAATACAAAAAGATGTTTTCTTCAGATTTTACTATAGAAGTGGCTTAGACACATGCATGTTACGTTCCTAGAAGTCAATAGCATCTCTTCCAATATCTTGCATCCTCTTTCTTGCATCAGTAAGGCTAGCTGGTAAAATTAGGGTTTGTTAGGGTTTGCATTTCCTTTCATCTTTTCAGTTTCGTTCCGCAAGTATATTAGCTTCCTTTGAGTTAGCTTCCATCCCTTAGTTTAAAATATTCTTCTCAGAGCTCATAGGAGTTTTCTTAAGCTCCTAGCGGACTTGTACCAGCTGACCAAGTAACAGTTGCGGCAAGAGCTAGTACTTGTGCATACATCACCGTCGCTTCCAAGTTTGTTACGAACTATCGGGTTGATAAAAGTAAAGAAGGGTGTCCTAGGAGTTGCAGCATTATTGCTGCAATACTGGAGCCCACCATTCTTTTTTGCACCATTGCTGGGGAGGCGTCAAAGTATTTTTGATTGTTTCTTTTCTTATATTTTCTACTACAACCTTCTACTAAGTAGTTTATTTCATTTCCATTCTGCAATTTCATTTCCGCAAAAGTAGACTAGACATTTCCTACTTTCCTAGACTAGCATTTCAATTCTACAAGCGTAGATTAGCATTTCAATTTTGCAAGCGTAGATTAGCATTTCAATTTTGCAAGTGTAGAGTAGCATTTCAATTCTGCAAGCGTAGCCTAGCATCTCATTCCTGCAATTTCATTTCAGCAAAATAGATTAGTCCTTTCCTGCTTTCATTTCAGTTCCGCATTTTCATTTCAGCAAGATAGATTTTAGTTAGTTGCAATTCAATCTATTTCAGTTTTGCAGGTACAAGCAGAGGAAAAAATAAAGAACAAAAGCAGCTAAAAAAATCTTTCATTTCATGCCTTGTAGGAACAGAGACAATACCGGAAAATTCTTACCCAACACCCCCACCACATCACTGAGTCACCCTTCTCTCTTTATTTGTGGCCGTGATCCAGAAGAACCTATAGGTCAACCTCCAGAGATATACGAAGATCCTATAACAGAAGAAGAGTAAGAGAACATCCGTCTTGAGACCATGGCTGAACACAGAAACGGTATAGGAGATGAGGAGAGAATAGAAGGTGCCTTTCCCATCCGAGAGACCAATGGGAACATGAAAATGAAGAACATAAGTCCCTCGGCCTTACCTCACTTCCATGGATTGACCACTGAAGACCCTGATACCTTCCTATTTGAGTTTTTTGTCTTTTGTCGAACTTATGACTATGTCGAGGACGAGAAAAATTTGAAACTCTTTCCTTCTACCCTCAAGGATGCAGCACTACGCTGGTTCATGGGGTTACCTGGAAACAGTATCACCACTTGGGCTCAGATGCATTAAGCCTTTAACAACAAATACTGGGACTACTTTAGGTCAAAGGAAGCAAAGGGAGAGATCTTTCGGATGACCATGGGAAATGATGAGCCTTTAGAAGACTACAAGGAAAGGTTCTAACTTAGTTATAAACGGGCCAGGTGCACACTTGACCCTGAATCTATGAAGCTAGTTCTGCTCCGAGGAGTCCCTGAAGACCTTCTAGATACCCTTCATTTGCTAGCTGGGGGAGACATCTACCAACTACCTTATGAGGACATAAATACTATGTTTAGAAACCATTCTAGGGAAGCCCGGAAAAGAGGTAGGGGGAATCCACTTTCAGCTAGTACCACCTTCTCCAAGCATGAGTTTGCTAATCAGATGGAAGACCTCAAAAGTGAGATGAGACAGACCATTGCCATGCAACTTGATACTTTTCGAATCCAACAAAGAAAGAGGAAGCTGAGAGGGCTTTGGCCATTTTCTGTCCCAGATGTATAAGGAAGAACCCTAAGAACGAGTGTCCATTGCACTCAGTAGAGATATGCTTCGTTTGTGAGGAAGACCACCCCACAAACCAATGCCCAACCTTACCCGGATTTAAAGCCATGTACCTAGGCACTGAGGCAACTGCTAAACCTCTCTACTTCCTCAACCAAAGGAGGTCACATGGGCCCAGACCTTACCAGCAGGAGATGCAAGGGACCTCCCAAGCTTATTATAGGCCCAACAAATCTGCTCATATACCTTCTTGGGGTCCCCCTGCTCATCCTTCCTGGTCTGCACCTCCTCCGTGGTCTTATCAATCTCAATACCATATTCAACCTCCTGCTCATTCGTTTCCCTCACCTGTCCAGCCACAACCTCAGTGGAATGCACCTTAGCAGGGGTGGAGACCCCAATACAACTCTCTTCCTACCATTTTGCCTCCACCACCTACCCAACCACAACCATTACCTCCTGCTCCTCCAAGACAACCCCAGATGCCAGCCCAACTGAACTCAAGCCCCAACAACAGACAGGCCCAACAGGTATACACTGGGGAAACAACATGCCCTACCTATGCTGTGGAGATCCAGGAGATCAACTTGCGATCTGGGAAGGTCCTTCCAGATCGCCAACTTCCTCCCCCGGAGGATGAGGAAGAAAAACAGGAAAGTGAACCCAAAGACGTTCCACCCTTTCCTGAGCAACTAACAGTAACCACGCAACCAAGCCCAGAGGAGACTGAACTTCTGGGAGAACTTAAGCAGTTGTGTGTGAAAATACCACTTCTCTAGGCCGTAAAATATGTACCAATATACAACAAATTGATCAAGGAGAAGTGTTTCACGCACCCAGGCAGGCGAAAGGGAGATGCCTAGACTATCAATGTCATAGGACAACTGTCTGATCTAATGTTGGGGCAAGTAATCTGTCCAAAATATTTGGACCCTAGGAGTCCTGTAGTTGATGTCCACATCAATGGCACCATAATCCCCCACACCTTGATTGATCT
>APFE030329596.1:0-40614 GCA_000404065.3 Pinus taeda
TTCCTCGGGTACATACTGTGTTGATATGTGTGATTGATGCTTCAATGTGCGCATGTGAATGTTTCTTAATACTGCTAAATTGATGATCAACGTAGAGGAGGTTATGTATTATGCATGGTTCTACAAATAGTGTATAATCAGCATAATATTTGTGAATAAGTGTCATATTATTCAAAATTTCTACACCCAAGAGCTATCCTTGTCTCACCATCTGCATTAACATTCTCCTGTATTTGTTTTGCATCCATCGACAAACTATCAGTCTTAAAAAAATAAGACCCTATGGTCCCACTTGATGGTTCAGCCATCATATCTCCTTGCTGTTCTAAATCCTTCTTATGATTCAGAAATTCTTCGATGGTCTCTTCTTCAATCTCCTCAACCCCTTCACTTGGCTGTTTGATATCTTTCCCCAACTGTATATGAGACCTATCTATCTCATCTTCTTCCAGAACAAAATTTATATTTTTCTTGTCTTCTTCCTCCTTTATGACAATACCATCAAATTGTCCTTCTTTACATGTTTCACCTGCAAACATACACAAATTGTCAGATTTAAAATCATCAGACCTTTGGTCTCACTTGAAGTTTCAGTCTTCAAGTCTTCATCTTCACTCTCTCCAAAAATTTCTCCCTATTCTGGTTCACAAATGGACTCTTCCATTTCTCACTCAACTTCCTTGAGTTTTTCCCTTGACCACTTTACTTGCTTTTGTTGTAGCCTTCTTTGCATCTCATGCCATTCCACTGGCTTCTTTCTTAATACCCAACCTTGTCTCTAGTTTTCCTCTAGCATTCTTTTTAATGGATCGAGTTGTTCTTTTATCTCGGCAATCTCTTTGTTAATTTCCTCTTGACTCATCCTCTTTCCATTTGCCTTGGCATCCTCTTTCTTCATCTTTCTTTTGTTGTGGCTTCTCTCTGAACCTCTATTATGACTATCAGTAGTCACCTTCTTTTCCTCTTTCTTTATGAGCTCATTTATCTGCAACAAGCCTTTGCAACATCTAGTCATCCTCGCTACAATCTTACCGCACTAAGCTCTCCTCACTCAGTCTTTTGGTAAGCGCAGATCCTCTATCTGGAACCTCCTCTTGAGCAACACCTTTTCTCCTTCTAGACTTCTGCAATCTCTCACTCTCTCTTGAGAACACTTCAGTTGTCCTCTCTATCTGTCCAACCTCTTGTTGGATTCTTCAGGTTCACTACCACTTCTCCTTCAGAGTGTCTTTCTTACTCTACCTTCAGGAACACATCTAGTTCTCCTCTCACAGCTTCTCTTGATGTCCATTACTGAGAGGCTTCATCTGCAACCACAATCTTCAATTTAAATTGAAACAAACCACACTATCTTACCTCCAACATCAATGCATGATCTTGTTCTCCCATTCTTCTACACTTTGAATGGATTTTCCTCTGTTTGGTCTCTAAGTCCTCTTTCCTTCAGGACTTGTACTAAGCAATCTTGCTTTCACTTTTCTTTCAAGGAATCCTTTGTTCCTGTCTACTCCAAGCCTTTGCTGGAACTACTACAATCTCCCAAGAACTCTAAAAGTGCCCCTATAATCTTCTGTTGTAGCCTCTATCGTTAATTAATTTACTTATGCACATTACCTTCTTCTGTGTGCACACTCCCTACTTTGATTACAATTCTGCTCTGCTACCACTAATGACGTCGAGTTACGCTTGCTTACACCCACAATATGCATGAAAATGCATCCACAAACTTGTCCCAGGTATTTAACTCTCAAATGAGTCAAATATTCAACCATAAATGGTTAAGGCCCTCTTTTTCAGTTCCTTTATATCGGAACTCAATCACCCCGCTTAAACCTCCTATCAGGACTATTTACCTCCTCATAACCTTCATTATCCCTTTAACCACTTATATGTAACCTTCCCTCTTTAAAAATTGGATACACATATATTTAAACCATAAAACCTTTTATCAGTGCTATTTTCCTTATAAAACCATTTATAAAGGAAAACATACACAAACACACCTTTTTCCGCCTCGGTACAACCTCTACACAGATACCAATGCCACCTTTATCGCAATCGGGTATTGCTCGACTATCGGAACGATAATATATGTTTTAGCCTTAAAAGGCTTGGCAACACATCTATCACAAATACATGGAAATATGTTGAAATCCCGCTACAAACACATATAGCAGATTTCAAATCCTATGCATCCGCATATATAATTATCGTCGGGTTCGACTCTCACTTCAAACCTTTTCTGAAGCGCTCCGCTAATCTTCGAAACCTCCAACCTTTGATCACTGATCGACACTTTATCATTGTCGGCGTATCGGCATATCGCTATATCCGCCAACCCTTAACTCCTCCGATTGCGATTTGCGATCACATCTTGACTGTCGATCTGGTTCGCGATCTGATAGTTGAGATTAAATCGAGTGATCGCATTTCGCAAAACCTCAAGGCTAGGCACTATCCGCTCTAAGACACTGATCTGATATCCTTATAGACCTAATATGGATTTAGACCACTCTTTATAACATTTCAAGTCCGGATTTCAAATCTGATTATGTTTTGCACCGATTGCTAGTGTAACTTTGAATTTTCACTTGCGGAACTTAAACTGTGTAATAAACTTCGTCGATGCGATATTTTTCTTTTCTCCTCTGTGACATCATCTGAACCGTTGATCTTCTAGATCAAACGAATATTGTGCACTGACACTTTACTCCTTCGCTCTTCTGGTTCACTTAAGTTTTAAACCATTTCTTCAATTCTTCTGTGAATTCTTACTTTGCTACCTCTCCAGAGCTTCACTTTGTTTCCTTAGTGAATTCTTACTTCGCTACCTCTCCAGAGCTTCACTCTGTTTCCTTAATTGGATTCAATGACCCATTTAAGATCCCTTTGAATCATTATGCTATTCTACATGTTCCTCTGAACTCTGTCCGCAAACATGTTACAGAACCTACGAATTCACATGTAATTCATTCATGAAATACTCGTTCCACACGCTGACACGGTCAGGAATAAATCTTTGTATATATAAATATAAACACACGATTACATTCGAGACTCTGTGTCTCGCACAGGCCTGGTCCTCAACTATTCGTGGCCTCCCACTCTTGTGCCCATAGGCTTACATTTATACCAGAAAGTTCTATTGAACTAATTCTGGTTCGATTATTAAATCTATTGAACTAAATCCTAGATGTACTCTATCCTCTATGTCCACTTCTCGTCTCCATTTAATTCCTAAGAGCTCTCCTTAGTTTCTCGAATTGTGGAACTGCTTAAAGAGTTCTGATTGACTTTAAACTCTTTTGTCATTATTGCCCATTCATGTTCTCATTTATTCAAGAGCATTTACAAACATCTCACATTATCTATTTAATTCACTTAAAAGCCTAAATATTACATTAACTTGGAACTTAGGAAACTAACTTCCCTAAAACACATTAACCCCATATGTCTACTTAATTACAATGGTTTTCTCTTGGGTGGAATGCTCCTGCATCAAATAATAATTTTATTATCTTCTTTTCATCATTTACAAAGATCATAATTACATGTCATTATGAAGACCGAACCTAGTTACACTTTTCAACACACCTAGAAGTATAGTGGTAATAGTCAGAATCAGCCCCATATCACACAACTACTAACTTGGCCCACTAGCTGATTCCTCTAAAAAACAATAATAAATCAATATAACCACAATGAGGGAGGGTGATGTTGAGCATTACACTCACCCACACTCTTCATGTCTTCTTCTTCTTTTTTTAATTAAGTTTTAATTTTTTTTAATTATTTATTTTAATTAAATGTGTTTATAAAAAGATGTATGTCATTTTATTTTTAATTTGTTTGTATAATTTTTTAAATGTGTTTATTTAATTTTTATTAGTTAGCATGTTTTTCCCTAGTTTATATATATATATTATATAGTATATTATATATATATTATATATATATATATTATATATATATATATATATATTATATATATATATATATATATATAAGCCCCTAGGGTTAGCTCAATTGGCCGAGTACTCATTGCTAAAGAACCTCGTTAATGGAAGGTCGCAAGGTCAATTCTCTTTGATTCCCTCAGGGTTAGGCTTTGCTAATAAGCCAACAAGATGTGATCCCTTCAGGTGGATGTGTGTGTGTGTGTGTTTTATTAATATTTTTTATATAGATTTTTTAAGGCCTAGTCTAATTTATAGATGAAATGGCCTTTTCAATCGAATTGGGCAATACAATTGCAAGCAAGATTGTGATTTTTTGTAGTATAAAATACATTTTCCAATGCATACATAATTTCAACACCTTGAAAAACTCATAGGGCACTCAAATTCTACAGGTTAAACAAGTTATACTCAAGTTTTTAAAAATCTCTATTGGATTTTGGTTAAAATTAACCAAAACAATATCTTGAAAATTACCATTTTGACTATTAGTTAAACTACACAATTTTTTTAATTATGGTTTTTTTCTTTTTAATATTTTTTAATAACATCTTAAAATTTATTATTTTTGTTTGTAAAATCGCTTTAAATTTTTTTATTTGTAATCATTTTTTAAAATTTTGTTTTAAAAAAAAACTTTAATTTGGTTTACGAGATATTTTTCGGCGTAAATCACAAGATCTATCATTTGTCGACGCATTTCGAACCAACCAGCGTGGTTCGTCATCAGGACAAGTGGAAGAAACAGATCCAGCTCTGCATGTTAAGTACTATGAGTAGAGCCTCCGACGACTAACTTGATGGATCACAGAAGCCTCAATTCAATAATTCAATAACTTTAATTTGTTTAAAAAAAACAAATAAAATATGTTTAAAAAAAATAAAAATAAAATAAAAATAAAAATTGTCACATCTTTTCTTAAGGGTATTTTTCATGATTTGTGTACACTAATGATGATTTTAGAAGCTATAGTTAAAAAAATATTGCAATTTTAATGCCCCATTGAAAAGGACTCAAGTTGTTTTAGGCTAAAATTTCAAAAGCACTGATATTTTTAGTCTTTAAAATAAAAATAAAAATTCTCTTAGTAGAGCGACTATTTGATTTAGGTGTTGATTTTTAAGGGTTTTTTAGTCATGATATTTGATTTATAAGGACATGGTTGAAAATTATTGAAATTTTAAGGTTTATTTGTACTTATATTTGTTTTAGGCTAAATTTTCAAAAGAGCTAATATTTTTAGTCTTTAAAATAAAAAAAAAATTCTCTTAGTAGAGCGACTATTTGGTTTAGGTGTTGATTTTTAAGGGTTTTTTAGTCTTGATATTTCATTTATAATGACATGGTTGAAAATTATTGAAATTTTAAGGTTTAATTGTACTTATATTTGGTTTTAATTATGTGGTTGAAAAATATGAGAATTTTAAGTTTCTTCAGAGTCATGTTATTTGATATTTAATGCCATGGTTAATACATTTTGTAATTTTAATGTTTGTAATGATGATAATTTTGGTTGTTAATGTCATGGCTGAAAAATGTTGGAATTTCAACCCTAAAAAAGGGTGATGCAACTTCACCATTTTTTTTATTTCATGTGTCTTTATGTTTTTTGCATAAAAATAAGGTTTTTTTTACTTGAGTTCTCATTTTGAGGTTATAGTTCTTGTAAAGTTGGTAACATTGTTTTTAACTAAAATACATACATATGTTCTTGTAAAGGTTATTAAAAAAATTGTCATTTCATTCTTGTTAAACATATTGAGATAAAAGGCTCTTTATCTATTGTTAAGTTATTCTTATCACGCACATTTTTGTCAAGAAAACATGTTCATTAGCTTATTAAGATTCAAGAACATGATTTCATGATTACAACTTTTAATATAATAAATGGACAAAATTTAACTTTATGCTTGGATCAACATGTTGAACCATAATGTACCTTTGAAAATAATGTTGTTGTTTTATTTACTTTATTTTTTTATTGAATATGAAAACCTTGATTTGAAAAAACATCCTTGATATGAGAACATCAGTTATTATTTACAACATGAACAATGTTTTGATAACCTCAAAAATTATGAATGAAGGAGGCTTTGTCTTGAAGCTTCAAAATATCTGATTCTAAATACTATGGATTTTGTAGATATGTTAATGCATTGATTTTAAGATGCATGGATGACACAACAACTTATATGATATTAATGAAACTCCATGGATCAACAAATTCAAATATTCATATTGGTGGACATTTTGTAGCGAAAGTTGTTTCTCACAAGATATTGAGAGTTTGCTATAATTGACCTTTGATTTCCAAAGTAACATATAAGTTTATACAATCTTGTGATGAGTGTTAAAAGGCAACATATAAAGAAAAGTTTTATAGAATTCCTTTACAACCAATTATCCCTGATTTTGTTGTTTTAAAATGGGGGATAGATTGTGAAGAGCCTGTTACTCCACCATCTACATGAAATTATTTATTTTAACTGCTACATACTACTTTATTATGTGTGCAGAAGAAACAACTCCCAATCATGCCAAGGACGAATAGGTTATTAATTTCTTGGTATCAAAATTTACTCTCTACATTTGGCCTACTAATCGAAACCATATCTAATAGTGGACTAGTTTTCATGTCTAGTAATTTGACTCAATTTTGTCGTAAATATGGAGTGAAACATTTCACTTTCTCAACATACTATCCTCGGGAAAATGGATAAATCAAGTTTACAACTAAAAATCTAATAAAGAAAATTTAATGAAAATTATGAAAATCTAATTAAGAAAATGATAATCTTTGATAATAGCACACTCTTTTGACATTTTACTTATGGGTAGATCAAATGAATACGAAGGCCAACATGGGTCTTACCCCTTTGCAATTGCTTTATGGGAAAGAGGGTATTACGCCCGTTGAGATTAAACTCAATTCTTTAAGGTTTTCATCAACAAGTATATTTCATAGAGTTAATGCCCACTTGGCTTTGGATAAATAAAGAAATTATTCTTCAAAGAATTTAAAGTGTTGACAACAAATAATCAAGAAATATATTGATAAAAGTTTAAAGATTGTTTTTAAGGTTGTCAAAAGGTTTTATTGTGGGATTTTGCTCAAACAAATAAAGGAAAGCACACAAAGTTTCAAATTTGTGGTAGGACTTTATATAGCTACATCTATCACTAATAATAATCTATATCTTTTTAAAGATGTAGATTGTAAATTATTCTCTTACCATGAAAGGTTCACATTTGAAACATTATGTTGAACCAAAAATGAATTAAAATTTAAAAATTTAAAATGTTTATGTATATGATTAGTTTTAGATTTATGATTTTATTGTTTTTCTTGATGTCTCTATGTCTTTTATCTTATTTTTACTTTTGTTTGAACTTCAACTATCATCGAAAAATATTTTGATATCTAGAGTAGTCTAAGTTTCATGGCTTCAGAAGTGTTTTATAAGCATACTACTAATTCACTTTGATGTTGATGAATGCAAACATCAAAGTTAATTGAAATTGTGTTTGTGTTTGCAGCATTGTTTTGTTAAGTATTTATTAACTTATTAGAGTAATATCTTGCTAAAACGTGATATATTAAGTCCTTCCTAGTATTCTTTTTTCCTTTACTTAATTTCAATAAGATTTATTTTCACATACATAAATATTTTGGTTTTTTACTTTCCTTTTGGCATCATGCTCCCAAAGAAATGCATACTCATCATTTTGTGAGACCAACAGTGCACGATATTAAACTTTTTGACACCAAAGATCATGAGTTCTAGGCTACTAAAAGTAAACCACTTTGTAGAGTCACTCTCTCTCTCTCTCTCTCTCTCTCTCTATCTATATATATATTATATATATATATGGTCTAAGTTCATGGTTTCACAAGTGTTTTATAAGCATACTACTAATTCACTTTGATGTTGATGAATGCAAACATCAAAGTTAATTGAAATTGCCTTTGTGTTTGCAACATTATTTTGTTAAGTATTTATTAACTTATTAGAGTAATATCTTGCTAAAACATGATAGATTAAGTCCTTCCTAGTATTCCTTTTTCCTTTACTTAATTTCAATAAGAGTTATTTTCACATACATTAATATTTTGGTTTTTTACTTTCCTTTTGGCATCATTCTCCAAAAGAAATGCATACTCATCATTTTGTAAGACCAACAGTGCACGATATTAAACTTTTTGAGACCAAAGATCATGAGTTCTAGCCTCCACTTTGTAGAGTCACTATATATATATATATATATTCTATATATATATATATATATATATATAATATATATACTATATATATATATATATATATATATTATATATATATATAATAAGCTAAAGTAAGTGGGATACCATTAGTCAAAGTATTAGGAATAAGTATTATGAATGATTGACATATGTTTCAAATATACATCATTGAAATTTTATTATCATGACATGAAGATCATTTTTTGCATATTATTACACTATGTGAGTTTCAAATATGAATTACAGTCCTAAACATATGACCTGTGTCACAAATATGGGCATATAATATAGTTTGACATATATGAATAATTTGTAACACAAATTATATATGTGACAAATGGCACATGGCATGTTTGATCATATGGGAAAATGGTATATTATTACATTGAATTTTGCAGGGTGATATGTTTTCAAAATAGTTTATATGGAAAAGTGATATATGTTATTACATGGTATAAAGGTTAATCTTATAGCGTCCTACACTTGAACTTATTATTTGTCATTTTAGTGTTGGTTAATATTACATGTAACTTGTATAAATTTCACCTGTAGAACAAACCGATAGATGCAATGTCCTAAAGCATAATACTTGTTCTACTTCTACAAAACATTAAGCAGAAGCATAATCGAATTCATGAGCAACATCAAGTAGAAACATGCATAACTGATCAAGAGAAATCAATCACACATAACACAAGATATATCCAGGGGAAAGCACCAACATAAAACCCCAACCATGTATTATCAATCAAGTGTAGATCCTCAACAACATACAAAAAGAATCAACTCAATATTCATCCTGCTCTCTCTGTAACCAGAAGATCTTGATGATCTTCAATCAGAAGATGAAAATCATGGACTACCTAGATCTCATTATATAGGCTGAAAATTAGCCTAATCATACCTGCTGTCACCTCAAGTCCAACTACGTAGTCATAGAGAAAATAGATGCTTTTCTTATGATAGGAATACTTACTAGAAATATCCTAGCATCTGATAGTACAGTGTCCCTCATCTGATCTCAACTGGGTCTTTGTCAGAACTGCCATGCATCATTTATTTATGAGTGAATCCTCAGTTATCTAAAATAATAGTTGTCACATGCATGCAAGCATTAGCAAACTATATTTTATTATTTTAACAACTTGTTAAAATAATATAACTGGACTTGACTAGTCATAACTAAGTCAACTGATTCTCTCATTATATAACTCATACTTATTCCCTCAATCAGTGGAGGAAATCAAGGACACATTCCCCAATTAGTGGAGAAATAATTGCATGTTCTCATAAAGACTTCAAGTTTAATTTTCCATAACTAATTAACTCATGGAGATTAATTAATAAATATTTTAAACTACTGGTAAGACCAAATTCGTTTTTACTTCCTATAGTTAGAATAGGGATAGCTAAAAATAGGAAGGGACCCAGAAATGCTATTTTTAGATCTTTCTATTTTTAGCAGTTTCACCTCTCACCCAATGTGGCCAATGACCTCACTGGCCAAACCGCTATTTTTATACATGCTATTTTTAGCAAGTCTATTTTTGGCACATTCTAAATTTAACATTTCTTGTTGCACTTTTTTCAACACTCCCTCTCAACAAGAAAGGCTTTCTCTTGAACCCTATCCTGTAACTCTGGAATTTTCTGCATGTAACACATCTACCCGGTCCACTTGCTTCAACAACACTTGGAACAAAAACACTCGCAACTGACCACTCTGTTGGGCTAGGAACATACTCTGATGTTGAAGCTCTTCTTGCTGCTGAAAAGTGATCCCTCTCTAACATCTGTGCTACTGCAACATCTCCATGCATCTCGCACCATTGCACACCTCTCTGTGCCACCTAGCACTGTGCAAAACACTTATGCCTCTTGCATTGCTACAGCCTGCTAATTATGCGTTGTTCTGGGATTCCCTGCATTGTCGCTCTCTCTGCCACTCCATCCACATCTGTCTCTACCCAATTAGTCATTTCCTGCCACTCCACATCAGGGCTCCTGTAGCAAGGTCTCATCTAAGAGGTTGGGTACCTCAAGGATCTTGCCCCTCCTCCTTGGGATGGTCACTATATATCGCCCCACCTCCTACCTAGAGGTATGGTTGCATGTGATCCCTCTACCCACCTGGCTCGAATTTTCCCCCTATTGGAGGTCTCTACATGAGTAGATGTCTCTACTTGATCTCCTCTTAGCTTCCCTTGTTGTGGCTACTCCACAACCTCCTGAAGCTGTTGAACCAATCATGGCTCCTCCACAATCGTCTGATACTTCTTCTAGCTCTGCATGTTGAGAGGTAATATACCCTCCCTCTTAACCACCAAGTCTCCATCAGTTGCCTTGCTGCTCAAGGCTTTGCATGCATCTTGAACCTAAGAGCATATAGGTTCTTGACCCGTGAACCAATCTACTTCACCTGTCTAGTGATGATATGTCTAAGGAAAACCTTTCTCTTACTGGGGACTACATCATAGCCTCTGTCTTCCAGCATCGCGATCGACACCAAGTTTCTCTTCAGTCCTGGTACATACTTGACATCAGTCAAGGTAAGGCAAGATCCATGCTCCCTCTAAAAAATAACCGTGCCCACACCTGAGACATTATACTTCTCATCATTACCCATCGCTATGAGTATTTGGAGATCTTGCTCCTCCAAAGTATTGAACAAACTCTTGTCACCGGTCATGTGGAAAGAAGCTCCACTGTCAAGAAACCAACCACTTCCCACCATGGATGAAACCATGCATGCGAAGAGTGTGAAATCCAACTCAAACTATGAAGCAAGTGCCTCACCTTCAAATCCTTCCCCGGATCCCTTCTTGGATTTCCTCCATGGACAATTTGCAGCATAATGGCCCATCTCATGGCAACGAAAGCATTGCACTTTCGATTTGTCAACCTTCTTCCCATCATTGGAAAAACTGGATTTGAAAAGAGAAACCTTCTCCTTCCCCTTCTTCACCTTACTCGCTAAGGCACAATTCTCCTCACCATGCATGGATGAAGAACTGTCTCTGGTGCTCCATCTGATCTCCTCCTGCATCAAATATGACCATAGTCGTTCCCAATCTGGCAGTTTCTCCCTTCCATTCACTGAGTCCTAGTAGCTATGCCAGCTCTTAGGAAGGCCAAGGAGTGCTAGACTCACCATATCCTCATCCAACGTCACAACCCCTACACTTGCAAGCTCATCCCTGCATGTGATGAGCTTGGTCAGATACATAGAGATCGTCTCATCCCTTCCACACTTGATCTTTTGAAGTTTTTCCTTCAGTGCAAGCTTCCTCTGATCACTGCTATTCCGATATAAATCTTTCAATGTTTTCCACATTGAATGCAAAGTCTCCTTCCCATGGAGGCTCGAGACAATGTGATCTTGCACTCCCTCCAAGAGAATTCTCCTAGCTCTAGCCACACACTTCCTCCATTCCACCTGCTCAGTCTTGTCAGTAGGCTTAGGAATTTCTTGATCACTGAAATCCTTAAGGCCATTATCTTCCAAAACTGCCTCCATGTGATCCTTCCAAGCTATATAGCTTGAGTTGCCACCAAGGGCATACTCAAGCCCCAAACCATTGAATGCCATGGATGAAATAGATGTGATAAGAACTTGAGACCTATATCCTGAATAATAAACTTCGAATTTCTCCTGTTATTATATTGTTCTTGCTTGATCACCTATGCTCTGATACCATGTAGAAATTTCACCTGTAGAACAAATCGATATATGCAATGTCCTAAAGCATAATACTTGTTCTACTTCTACAAAACATTAAGCAGAAGCATAATAGAATTCATGAGCAACATCAAGTAGAAACATGCATAACTAATGAAGAGAAATAATCACACATAACATAAGATATATCGAGGGGAAAGCACCAACATAAAACCCCAACCATGTATTATCAATCAAGTGTAGATCCTCAATAACATACAAAAAGAATCAGCTCAATATTTATCCTGCTCTCTCTGTAATCAAAAGATCCTGATGATCTTCAATCAGAAGATGAAAATCATGGACTACCTAGACCTCATATATAAGCTGAAAATTGGCCTAATCATACCTGTTGTCACCTCAGGTCCAACTACGTAGTCATAGAGAAAATAGATGCTTTTCTTATCATAGGAATACTTACTAGAAATATCCTAGCATCTGATAGTACAGTGTCCCTCATCTGATCTCAACTGGGTCTTTGTCTGAACTACCATGCATCAATTATCTATGAGTGAATCCTTAGTTATATAAAATAATAGTTGTCACATGCATGCAAGCATTAGCAAACTATATTTTACTATTTTAACAACTTGTTAAAATAATCTAGCTAGACTTGACTAGTTAGAACTAAGTCAACTGACTCTCTCATTATAGAACTCATACTTATTCCCTCAATCAGTGGAGGAAATCAAGGACACATTCCCGAATTAGTGGAGAAATAATTGCATGTTCTCACAAAGGCTTCAAGTTTAATTTTCCATAACTAATTAACTTATGGAGATTAATTAATTAATATTTTAAACTACTGGCAAGACCAAATTCGTTTTTACTTCCTATAGTTGGACCAAGGACAGCTAAAAATAAGAAGGGACCCAGAAAGGCTATTTTTAGAGCTTTCTATTTTTAGCAGTTTCAACTCTCACCCAATGTGGCCAATGACCTCACTAGCCAAACTATTATTTTTAGACATGCTATTTTTAGCAGGTCTATTTTTAGCACATTCTAAATTCAACATTTCTTGTTGCACATTTTTCAACATTCCCTCTCAACAAGAAAGGCTTTCTCTCAAACCCGATCCTGTAACTCTGGAATATTTTGCATGCAACACATCTACCCAGTCTACTTGCTCCAACAACACTTGGAACAAAAAAACTCCCAACTGACCACTCTGTTGGGCTAGGAACATACTCTGATGTTGAAGCTCGACATGCTACTGACAAGTGCTCCCTCTCTAACATCTGTGCTACTGCAACATCTCCATGCATCTTGCACCATTGCACACCTCTCTGTGCCACCTAGCACTGTGTGAAACACTTATGCCTCTCGCATTGCTGCAGCCTACTAGCTATGCGCTGTCCTAGGATTCCCTGCACTTTCGCTCTCTCTATCGCTCCATCCGCATCTGTCTCTACCCAATTAGTCAGTTCCTGCTACTCCACATCAGGGGTCCTGTAGCAAGGTCTCATCCAAGAGGTTTGGTACCTCAAGGATCTTGCCCCTCCTCCTTGGGACGATCACTCTATATCACCCCACGTCCTACCTGGAGGTATGGCTGCATGTGATCCCTCTACCCACCTGGCTCGAAGTTTTCCCCTACTGGAGGTCTCTGAATGAGTAGATGTCTCTACTTGATCTCCTCTCAGCTTCCCTTGTTGTGGCTGCTCCATAACCTCCTAAAGCTGCTACACCAATTGTGGCTCCTCCACAATCGTCTGAGACTTCTTCTGGCTCTGCATGTTGAGAGGTAATATACTCTCCCTCTCAACCACCAAGTCTCCATCAATTGCCTTGCTGCTCAAGGCTTTGCATTCATCTTGAACCTTAAGAGAATACAGGTTCTTGACCCGTGAACCAATCTACTTCACCTGTCTAGTGATGATATCTCTAAGGAAAACCTTTCCCTTAATGAAGACTACATCATAGCCCCTGTCTTCCAGCATCACGATCGCCACCAAGTTTCTCTTCAATCCTGGTACATACTTGACATCGGTCAAGGTAAGGCAAGATCCATGCTCCCTCTAAAAAATAACCATGCCTACATCTAAGACACTATACTTCTCATCATTACCCATCGCTATGAGTATTTGGAGATCTTGCTCGTCCAAAGTACTAAACAAACTCTTGTTTCCGGTCATGTGGAAAGAAGCTCCACTGTCAAGAAACCATCCACTTCCCACCATGGATGAAACCATGCATGCGAAGAGAGTGAAATCCAACTCAAACTGTGAAGCCAGTGCCTCACCTTCAAATCCTTCCTCGGATCCCTTCTTGGAATTCCTCCATGGACAATTTGTAGCATAATGGCCCATCTCATGACAATGAAAGCATCACACTTTCGATTTTCAACCTTCTTCCCATCATTGGAAAAACCAGATTTAGAAAGAGAAACCTTCTCCTTCCCCTTCTTCACCTTACTTGCCAAGGCACAGTTCTCCTCATCATGCATGGATGAAGAACTGTCTCTAGTGCTCCATCTGATCTCTTCCTGCATCAAATCCAACCATAGTCGTTCTTAATCTGGCAGTTTCTCCCTTCCATTCACTAAATCCTGGTATCTATGCCAGCTCTTAGGAAGGCCAAGGAGTGCTAGACTCACCATATCCTCATCTGATGTCACGACCCCTACACTTGCAAGCTCATCCCTGCATGTGATGAGCTTGGTCAGATACATAGAGATCATCTCATCCCTTTCACACTTGATCTTTTGAAGTTTGTCCTTCAGTGCCAGCTTCCTCTGATCACTGCTATTCTGATATAAATCTTTCAATGTTTTCCACATTGCATGCAGAGTCTCCTTCCCATGAAGGCTCGTGACAATGTGATCTTGCACTCCCTCCAAGAGAATTCTCTTAGCTCTATCCACACACTTCCTCCATTCCACCTACTTAGTCTTTTCAGTAGGCTTAGGAATTTCTTGATCACTGAAATCCTTAAGGCCATTATCTTCCAAAACTACCTCCATGTGATCCTTCCAATCTATATAGTTTAAGCTGCCACCAAGGGCATACTCAAGCCTCAAACCATAGAACGCCATGGATGAAATAGATGTGATAAGAACTTGAGATCTATATCTTGAATAATAAACTTTGAATTTCTCCTGCTAGTATACTGTTCTTGCTTGATCACCTGTGCTTTGATACCAAGTAGAAATTTCACTTGTGGAACAAACCGATATATGCAATGTCCTAAAGCATAATACTTGTTCTACTTCTACAAAACATTAAGCGGAAGAATAATTGAATTCATGAGCAACATCAAGTAGAAACATGCATAACTAATCAAGAGAAATAATCACACATAACACAAGATATATCCAGGGGAAAGCACCAACATAAAACCCCAACCATGTATTATCAATCAAGTGTATATCCTCAACAACATACAAAAAGAATCAGCTCAATAGCTATCATTCTCTCTTTGTAATCAAAAGGTCATGATGATCTTCAATCAGAAGATGAAAATCATGGAGTACCTAGACCTCATTATATAGGCTAAAAATTGGCCTAATCATACCTGCTGTCACCTCAGGTCCAACTATGTAGTCATAGAGAAATAGATGCTTTTCTTATGATAGGGATACTTACTAGAAATATCCTAGCATCTGATAGTATTGTGTCCCTCATTTGATCTCAACTGGGTCTTTGTCTGAACTGCCATGCATTAGTTATTTATGAGTGAATCCTCGGTTCTCTAAAATAATAGTTGTGACATGCATGCAAGCATTAGAAAACTATATTTTATTATTTTAACGACTTGTTAAAATAATCTAACTGGACTTGACTAGTTAGAACTAAGTCCACTGATTCTCTCATTATAGAACTCATACTTATTCCCTCAATCAGTGGAGGAAATCAAGGACACATTCCGCAATTAGTGGAGAAATAATTTCATGTTCTCACAAAGACTTCAAGTTTAATTTTCCATAACTAATTAACTCATGGAGATTAATTAATTAATATTTTAAACTAGGTAAGACCAAATTCGTTCTTCCTTCCTATAGTTAGACCAGTGATAGCTAAAAATAGGAAGGGACCCATAAATGCTATTTTTAGTAGTTTCACCTCTCACCCAATATGGCCAATGACCTCACTGGCCAAACTACTATTTTTAGACATGCTATTTTTAGCAAGTCTATTTTTAGCACATTCTAAATTTAACATTTCTTGTTCCACATTTTTCAACATAACTTATATGATATAGGCATTGGGTCGGAAATGTGCCTAAAGCACATCCTCAAAACATCAGAGATTATAATGTATGTGGTGTTGCTGAATGTAGTTTGCAAGGCTATGTTGAGGCATTCATTGAATGGGAGTTGGTAGTGCATTTAATGATGTCGATTCTCTAGTTCACCACCACACTAGAATTTTGGTAGGGTTTGAATGTTTGTTTATTTGTTAATATGGATATTCTAGCTTTGTTCTTATCTATGCTTGTGAAGCATGAAATTTGTTTCAATGGATTTGGTCATTGCATAATGAACTGTGGCAAGACATTCAAGCTCGGAAGGTCACTCTACTACAAAGGAAAAGTTTGGATGTAACAATTAACCATTTACTTTGTGTAGTTATTTGTGTAGTTAAGTTGACTATCACTGTAGCTCTATTTGATTATAAAATGTTGGCTTGACCTTGTTTTTAGTAATGGTGCTCTGAGTTCGTTTTTCATATCATGAATTATAGAAAATCCCCTTCTTGCTAAAACTCTAATATTTTATGTATATGCTTTGTGTGTAAGTTATATTTCCTTGTCTTTGTCTAAAATAGAAAATCAACTTGGATTATTCCTTACTATGAGGAATTTGGTCCCCTTAAAAGAATATTATGACTTTTTTTTCAAGGAAAAAAGTCATATATTTAGATGGGAATATATACATATGTTTTCATATTGTCATGAGTGTTGTAGCACTTTAGTGTCAACAAAAAACCAAAAATATGATCCTTGAAAAAGCATTTAACAAAAATACCCCACATTACACCCTCTAAGCATAAAACAAATATTTGGCTACACATCATAAGTCAAGCCTATGGTATAAAAATGCATAAATGTAGATTAGAAGAAAACATTTGTCTCCACTCTATCAGCAAATTCATAGTACCTTTTTGTACCATTTTCTAAGGAAACAACTTATTTTGACAAGTCGTTAGCTTCCATGTTGAGTTCACGTAGAATGTGATAGAAAGATATGTGTTCAAACGTGCCAACAACATCCCTGATATCTGATAACAATGTTTCCAATCCATGAATGTTTAATTTAGATCCATTATTGTCCCATTGAATCAAAATTTTTGAGTCTCTTAAGATCTATAACAATGTGAGGCCCTTCTACCTAACTAGCTCTAACAGAAACCATAGAGCTGCAAATTTGGTTTTTTATTTGAACCTTGTCTTATGGAGTCTTGAAAATAAATGTGTGAGAGACTAAGATATAATGCTACCCCTACACTACATTTGGGAGGATGGCCTTGATTAGCCCCATCAAAGTAGCCCCACGGAGATCCATAATCAATTTCAAGAACAATCAAGACACTGTGAAAATTCCAAAAACTGGAACCTTATTGTAGCAAATGATATTATTTCTCCTAAATGTTAATTAATTAACTATTTATTTGCTACAATAAATATATAAATAAATACACTTCAATGTTCACAAATAAAATACCGCGGAAAGCTAATGCGTTGGAAACTAAGAAATGCTAGCACACACACATAAAAATAAAGCAATTATTTTTGGACAAAAGTCCTCGAAAAAAACCCAACTTGGGAAAATCGGTGCAATAGTTGAGGGTTTTATTATTATGCAACAATGAGAAATTTTGAATGCAACTGGATGCCAAAATATGGAAATCCTACAAAGTAAAATACTTGCAAAAAATCTAGTGAGGAATTTTCGTCACCCCAGAGGAAATCTCCTAGAATAACTTGCCTTTAGAAATTCAACCCTCTAACCCTTTGCATTAGCCTCTACACAACTTGTTGAACGTCTAGCCTTAGACTGGTCTCTGATGAAGTCATTATGCCTTTTGCTGACTAGAAATATGCTTCTCCGACACTCTGGGACTCCTTCTCGGCCTATGAAACTGAAAATGTCTCTCCCTCTCAGCAAATCGATCTTACCTCTAGACATTATTGCACTACCATTGCATCAAACTCTCTGTGGCTCTTCTGCCTCTCCATAAATGGACTACCTAGATCTGGAATGCCTCCTCTAGCCCCACTGTCTCTTCCCCTCTCTCATTTCTTCAATCTCTAACTCTCTCTCTGGCAACTGATTATTTCTACTCTAGAAATCGATCTACTCAGAAATTGAACTGCGCAAGTGATCTCTCCATCACCACATCGAACTCCTCTTATAATCCTCTATTGGAGCGCTAATGGCCAAGATTAAAACATAATCAATGGCCAGGATCATCTCTAGATCGATCTGTGTGAGTTTCTAGACGATTCTTGCCTTGACTTAGTTAATATTGATTAATTAATCATATTCCCTAAGCTTAGACTTAAGAAATATTTTAAAAATTATAAATAATCAAGTCATTTCTAGGCAGAATTTCTCTAAACAATTTTTGGGTTTTGGAGATCTCATGTATTCTAGACTCTCCACAAATTTTTTTGGCTAGAACACATATGATGCTACAAAAACTAACACTCCCTCTTAGCGAGGAATGTGTTCTAGTACTATTGCACACCTTGTAGCAGCACCTTGTCTCTACATCATCTCATGTTACACTGTTGATGTTTGGCCATACTGCCCACCAACTACTATGCAACTTTGTTGCTGCTAACTCTGCTAAACTATTTCCAACACTGCATCTACGCTACAACTCCCTCTCATATGTTGTTGATGCAACTGTAACATCTACAATTGAAAATAATTCAAAATACTAAATCAATTGTGATCAGTGTAATGCATCTGTCACCCGAGTCTCTGACTGCTACTAGCCTCTACACTATATACTTATATATTTTCTTGTAGATTCACATCTCATGTAATGTACTAAAACAGAGAACAAGGATCTACTCTACTCTTTAAATAGTGGAAAACAAGAATCGATGAAAACAATAATTGACAAGAGGAAGATAATCAAAGACACATAACACATTTTTTTCTCTAAGGAAATCCGCTGCTCAAAATCTCGATTATCTATTGCATTAATTAGAAATCTTGGTGATAATACAAATTATGTTCTCACAAGAACAATTCCGCACAAGTATGGTCAACTCTCTGCCTCACAAGCCTGCACTGACCAACACTTAGCCAATTTTTGTTGCTTGTTGAGCCCCTATTTCCTTGTGCAATTCCTGTGAGGATCAACCCATATTTAATTGGGAAATCCTTCCTCCATAACTTTGCAATCCAAACATAGATCCTTCTCTGATTGCATGCATGACCTGTACAATTTGGATCACTCTACAATAGATATTACATTGTCCTTGCACTCTAGTCTCAACTAGGTCTTTCTATGAACTGACATGCATGAGTTTCTCATGAGGGAATAGTCAGTTAGCTGGAGTAGTACCTAAGGATGCATGAGTGCATCAACTCAATGCTAGACCTCTACTAGTTCCACAAATAGTTAAAACTAATTTAACTATCTATAACTCAGTTAAACTAATTTATCTAATTACAACTCAAATAAAATCATCCTAGACCCCTAAAATTTAGGGAGAACATATACATGACTACAAAAAGACTTCCAACCCGAAATTCCTAAGCTAATTACATCAATTAAACTTAATTAAATATTTACAAGTTGCTATGAGAATAGAATTCGATTTTAATTCAAGGAAAAATTAAACTGGAATTTCTTGTTGTCATTTCTCAACACTCCCTGTCAACAAGAAAGGGATTATCAGCTACCTCGATCTTGTCTCTATGAAACTTAAATTTTCATATTGACAATTCCTTTATCAAAATTTCAACATCTTGCTCCTTCATGGGAACGTACTCCAACAACATAATCCATATCAATACACAATATCTAAGATGATGATATTGGATATCAATATGCTTGGACCGATCATGAAAAACTAGATTTTCAAAGAGTTTGATACAACTCTAGCTATCGTAGTAAATCACAGTTGGATCCATCTGTTAACCAGACAAACCAACCATAATCTTCCTCATCCAAATGGCCTCACATGTTTCCTGACTTGCAGCCATGTACTTTTCCTCTGCCGAAATGAGTGCAATTGATCTTTGTTTCTTGTTGTACCAAGAAACTATCATTGACGCAATACTAAAGATCCCTCCTTATGTGCTCTTCTTATCGGATGGACTCCCTGCCCAATCTGCATCAGTGAAGCCTTGAATATTCACTTTCTCTATTTTTTTGTACCACAATCCATATAGAGTAGTGCCCTTTAGGTATCTCAAAATGTGATTTGTCGCCTTCCAATATAGCTTGGTAGGCCTAACCATTGCTTGACTAATTTGGTTAACTTCATAGCACATATTCGGTCTTGTGTTCACCAAATACATAATTGAACCCACAAGCTACCTATAAATAATAGATTCCACTAATTCCCTCGAAGTAGCATCCTCCTTCCTCTAGTTACCTGCTAGAGGATTCTTCATGGGTTTGCTTCTCTCCATGCTGAACCTCCTGAGTATCTTGTTGGCATACATTCCCTGAGACACAAACAATTCCCCATCACTCTACCATATTTCCATGCCCATAAAGTAATGCATGAGCCCCTTGTTCTTCATCTCAAACTCTCTTGCAAGGTCCTCCTTGCAAGATTTGATCATATGATCATCACCTATCATAATCAAATCGTCAAAATACAAAACTATGATCAACAATTTACCTTCCAGCACTATGTGGTACATGTTCTCATCTGCTTCACTCTTGGTGAAGCCCAACTTGGTGAAGTAGCTATTAATCCTATTGTACCAAGCACGGGGTACTTGCTTCAACCCATACAATGCTCTCTTGAGTCGACACACATGCGATTTACGGTTGAAGGTCTCAAAACCTTCAGGTTGCTCTATGTACACTTGTTCCTCAATCATGCCATTAAGGAAGGTTGTCTTTACATCCATCTGATGTATCTTCTAACCCATCTATGTTGATAGTGCCAATATAGATCTGATCGATGAGTACCTTGCAACAGGTTCAAAGGTCTCATCATAGTCAATCCCCTCTACCTATGAAAAGCCACAGGCCACAAACTTGGCCTTATGCTTTTGCACACCACCATTTGTAGTTTGCTTTACCTTGTAAAGCCATCGGGAGTTCACCACTGACTTGTCCTCTGGTCTTGGTACCACATCCCAAACACTATTACAAACTATGGAGTCATACTCCACCATGGCATCAACCCAAACTAGTTGTTGCACTGCTTCCTTAAAGGAAGATGGCCCTATCCCAACACATGCACTCATAAGAGCCATGTATCCAGTGTACCTCTCAGGTGACCTCCTTTATCTACACTGAGATGTGGGTGCTCCCAAATTCTCACATGCATCATGCAATAGCCTGTTAGCCTCTCTAGTGCACTTTCTCCCATTTCTAGAGGACTCTGCCTAAGTGGTTTCCTCCACTCCTAGATCCTTTGCATGTGGGTAATCCACATCAATATGAGGCTCCTAAACCATAGGAGCTAAAAGCTCCTCAACCGCATGTAGCTCAAGCTAAATATCCCTCTCAAGGGAAACTTGCATGGCCTTCTCCTCATCGAATCTGACATCCCTGCAAACCATTGTCATCTTGTTGGTCGACAAGTACACTTGATAGTTGTGAGGTGTATCAGTGTACCCCACAAATATCCCTGACTTTGTTGTCACCTCAAGCTTCTTCTGTGCATCTTTGGTCACATGGTAATATACTAATAACCCAAAAGTCCTGATGTGACCAACATCTGGCCTCTTACTGAAATAAGCCTCCTCTGGTGTCTTCATACCAAGAATCCAATGTCGGCTACAGTTTTGCAAATAAACTGTTGTGTTGCATGCCTTAACCCACAAGTGTAGTGGTCGGCCCTCATCATGCAACATCACTCGTGTTGCCCCTACAATGCTTTTGTTCTTCCTCTTGGCCACCCCATTCTGTTGTGGGTTAAGGGGTGTCGTCAACTCCCATATAATCCCTTCTGTTGCACAAAAGTTCTTAAATGCATTTGACACATACTCACCATCATTATCACTCCTTAGAGATTTAACCTTCTTTCCAGACTCTTTCTTGGCCAGTGCTTTAAATTCACAAAACTTTGTGAAAGTTTGATCATTCTTTTGCATGAAAAATATCCAACATTTATGAGAAAAACCGTCAACAAATATAACATAATACATGTGTTTGGCCATGGATTTTGTCAAGAATGGGCCACAAACATCTAAATGGACTCACTCTAGAATCACCTCTGCTCGACTATCTTTGTCATGAAAGGAAGCTTTGGTGTATTTTCCCAAAATACACCCCTTGTGTGTCGTGAAAGGAAGCTTTGGTGTATTTTTCCAAGGTACACCACTTACATGTATCAACTTGCTCTAGCGTACCTTTGGGAAGACCAGTAGAGGTATTTTGCATGGTTTTCAAAGCCCCATGATGCAAGTGGCCCAATTGCCTATGCCACAACTCGCCAACATCATGGATCTGCATCTTCTCTGCTTTCATGCTCAAAGCAACACAATCCTCCACCTCCAGCTTATAGACATTCTTAACTCAAATCCCTATCTTCTTTACTTGACCCATGGCTATGTGTGAAGGGATGCCTTTCCTTTCAAGAATATCACATCATGGCCTCTATCCTCAAGAATGGAGATGGATACTAAGTTATTCTTCAACCTGAGCACATACATAACATCCCTCAAGGTGAGAGGAGCTCCCTTCTCCCTCTAAAAAGTAATCGTGCCCAATCCAGTAGCACTATACCTCCCGTCGTCACCCATCTCAATATGCATCTGGATATCTTTATCCTCCAGGTCACTGAACAACTCCTTGTCACCAGTCATGTGGATTGAGGATCCAATTTCAAGGTACCATACACTACCCATCATTGATGACACCATGCATGCAATGAGATTAAAGTCCAATTCTAATTGAGAAGCCAAAGCCTCGACTTCTTCTTGGACTTCTTGAGTGGACAATTTGTAGAAAAATGGCCCAGCTCATGACAATGAAAGAACTTAAATTTTTTCATGTCTTTATTCTTACCTCCATGGAAAGAATCTGATTTGTAATGGGATTCCTTCCCTTTCCCTTTCCTTTCCTCACTCACTAAGGTACACTTTTTCTCATCATCATTCTTTGATGAGGAACCATCTTTGGTGTTCCTTATGATCTCCTCATGCATCAAATCGACCACATTCGTTCCCAATCTGGAAGCTTCTCCCTTCCATTGATAGAGTCCTGATAACTATTCCAACTCTTGGGAAGGCCTAGGATAGCTAGGCTCACCATATCTTCCTCGACAATGATTATTCCAACACTTCCAAGCTCATCACGATAGTGAGTGAACTTGGTCAAGTATTTTGGAATGGTCTCGCATTTATCCATCTTGATTTTTTGAAGTTTGTCTTTTAATGCCAACTTCCTATGGTCATTGTTGTTCTTGAATAGGTTCATTAATGCTTTCCCCATAGAATACGAAGTTTCCTTCCCACAGAGACTTGAGACAATGTGGTCTTGAACTCCCTGAAGATTATCTTCTTCGCCTTCACCACACACTTCTTCCATTTGGGCATATTTTGTGCATATGATGTTGTTGGCTTAGGAATGTCTTGACCAACGAATTCCTTCAAGCCATTATCCTCCAATACAACCTCCATTTTGTCCCTCTAGGCTATATAGTTTTATCTTCCTTCCAAGGCATACTCAAGCCACAAACTGTAGAACGTCATTGTTTGATCCTAAAGTATGTATTGCGAATTTTAATTTCGCCTGTAACCTAAAACTCAAAAATTTGAAATCTCCTCTAGTATATTATCTTCAGCTCTGATACCATGTAGTTTTCCTGTAGATTCACAACTCATGTGATGTACTAAAACACAGGGCAAGAATCTACTCTACTCTTTAAACAACGGAAATCAAGAATCCATGAAAACAATAATCGACAAGAGGAAGATAATCAAAGACACATAACATAATTTTTTCTTTTGGGGAAGCCAATGTTTAACACTCTGACTATCTATTGCATTAATCAGAAATATGTGTGATAATACAAAGCTTGTTCTCACAAGAACAATTCCGCACATGCATGATCAACTCTCTACCTCAGAAGCCTGCATTGACCAACACTTAGCCAATTTATGTTTCCCGTTGACCACCTATTTCCTTATGCAATTCCTATGAGGATCAGCCCATATTTAATTGGGAAATCCTTCCTCCATAACCGTGCAATCCAAACTTAGCTCCTTCTCTGATTGCATGCATGACCTATACAACTCAGATCACTCTACAACTGATAGTACATTGTCATTGCACTCTAGTCTCAACTGAGTCTGTCTTTGAACTAACATGCATGAGCTTCTCATGAGGGAATCTTCAGTTAGCTAGAGTAGCACCTGAGGATGCACCAATGCACCAACTCACTACTAGACCTCTACTAGTTCCACAAACATTTAGAACAAGTTTAACTGTCTATCACTCAGTCAAACTGAGTTATCTAATTACAACTCAAATAAACTCATCCTTGACCCCTAAAATTAAGGGAGAACATATACATGGCTACAAAAAGACTTCCAACTCAAAATTCTTAAGCTAATTAAGTCAATTAAACTTAATTAATTATTTACAAGTTGCTATGAGAATAGAATTCAATTTTAATTCACAGCTTAATTCAAGGATAAGTTAAACTAGAATTTCTTGTTGTTATTTCTCAACAGCACTAAAGACTTTGTGTTGTTGTTGACTTTGCATTGTTCCAATTGCATTGCTACTAACTCTGCATTGTGCTCCTCAACATCTGACTACTACTACTCCCTACAACTGTCACTCTAGTACGAACTACATCAATTTCCACCGATCCATCCTACTATTGCCCCCGTAGTCAGGTATTGATCCATGAGGTGGACTCCTCAAGGATCCTGCCCATCTGTAGTGATATGAGGCTACAACACCAAATATCCCCACCTCACTCCTGGAGGTATATCAAAAAACATGGCAAAGTCTTCCTCTAGCATGGAGGGCATCCTATTGATCTCTGTTGAAGTTGCATGTTGGTCTTGCTTCTCCTCCTTATCCTTCTTCTTGATAGGACACTAGATACTATAGTGACCAATCTCACCACATATGAAGGACTTGACCTTCAATAGCCTTGTTCTTCTTCCTATGCTCATCGTGCCCCTAATTGTGACCCTTAGATGCGAGGGCCACATTCTCCTCCTTCACCTGCTTCGATTTTTCGTTGTTTCCACTGATTGAGCTCTTTAAAATAGCTTACCTCAATTCCTCATGTTGCAGGTCAGCCCACATCCTATCCCACTCTAGTAACTTGTCTTTTCCTAATATGATTTGGAAAAATATCGATCACCTCAAATACATTGTTGAGTGGAAATCTCACTAGCTTTGTGGCTTGAGGTGTTTCCCTAACAGTTGACAACTGGTCCCAGACCCCCAGAATCCTGGTGAGGAAGGGGTCTATGCCTTTACCTTTATGCATCTAGATTAGCCTCAACTTCTCCTCGAGGTACATCTTTCATTGCTCAAAAGTACCTTGATACAACATGGCGAGAGCATCCCACATTTGCTTGGAAGTATCCATGCTAGCTATATGCGAGACTATATGATCCTTGACTCCCCCTAGGATCAACCTCTTCACACATGCCATCTCCTTTCTATACTCTTTCAACTTATCTGCATTCGTGGGAATTGCCACCACTACACTAATATAGATTTTCGAGCCATATTCATCTAGAAGGAAGTACATGCTAGCCTTCTAGATGATGTAGTTGGAAGCTCCATCCAACCTGTCATAATCACGAAGCCCATTAGTGCCCATCTCAAAGAATTGTTGAAAACTTTCTATTTCCTTCTGCTCAGTTGAGGCTCTATTGTTTGCACTACCTTTGCAATGAGAATATCTGCTCACAACGAATGTTGATCTACAAGGAAAAATTGAACTTCTTGAGACTAGAAGTTTCTTGAGGAAAATTTTCCCTCTGTGTGTGCTCTTCTCTCTTCCACCCCAGTGTTGGCTCTGATCTAGAAAACTATTGCAAAAACCACTGCATCCAGCTAGAGATATGCACAAAAGAAACTCTTAGTTTCTCCCTCTACTGTTGGAGTCACTCAATCTAGAAAGATAAAATGTTTCTGCCCCTCACTTAGAAAAATAAAACCTCCACAAGTAACTCAACCTCCTGGTAGAATGATTGTCCTGCCCTTGGGAATTTTTACCTTCTACCCACAATGAGTAGTGAAATTCCTTTTCTTATAGCCTCTGAGCTCTCTGGCTGATCAACTGTGCTTTATTACCATGTGAAAATTATGAAAACTGGAATCCTATTGCAACAATTGATATTATTTCTCCTAATTGTTAATTAATTAACAATTTATTTGCTATGGTAAATATCAAAATAAATACACTGCAACCTTCACAAATATAATATTTCAGAAAAATAATGCGCTAGAAACTGAGAAATGCTAACACACACATAGATAAAAATAACACAACTATTTTTGGACAAAAATCCCTAGAAAACCCCAATTTGGGAAAACCAGTGTAGCAGTTGAGGGTTTTATTATTATGCAATAGTGAGAAATTTTGAGTACAACTGGATGTCAAAATCTGGCAATCCTACAGAGAAAAACACTAGCAAAAAATCTAGTGAGGAATTTTCCTCACCCCACAGGCAATCTCGCAACATGGCTTACCTTATGAAATTCAGCCCTCTGACCCTCTACGTCAGCCTCTGCACTTCTCTACGCAATTTGCTGGATGTTTAGCCTCAGATTGGTCTCTAATGAAGTGGTTATGCCTTCTGTTGATTGGAAAGATGCTTCTTCGGCACTCTAGGACTCCTTCCTGACCTTTGGAACTTAAAAAATCTATCCCTCTCAGCAAATCGATCTTACCTCTAGAGACTATTGTGCTTCCCCTGCGTCAACCTCTTTGTGGCTCTTCTTCCTCTTTGCAAATGCACACACTGGATCTAGAATGCCTCCTCCAGCCTCACTGTCTCTGCCCCTCTCTCACTGCTTCAATATCTAGTTCTCCCTCCAACAACTAACTATTGCTACTTTGGAAATCGATCTGCTCATAAGTCAAACTGCTTAAGTGATCTCTCCATCACCACACTGACCTCCTCTTGGCTTGTTGGGGCCTGACCCAGGTTCAGAAGTGATTTAGCCAAGAAAATCTCGAAACTACCGGCCCTTTCGACAATAGTCTGCGGTGCACGGAATGAGGTCTCACCCGAGGTAGTATGGGACGGTGTTGAAACCAAGTTTCTGCACCCTAGGGATGTCTTGATGCAATCTGGGAAGTTTGTGAACCAATCCTGTGCACTTGCGTTGCTCCGCGCAGTTGTCTGACCTTCACATAGCTCTATAAAGAGTGTGAAGAGGCAATGTCTAGATCCCTTATCCTTACTGTGTTGTTATTATAGATTTTAAATTAATTATGTGGACCCAATATTCTCATCAATCAATCAACATTCATAACATGTGCGCAATCATAAAATGTCCAGAAATGCAAAGATATAATAGAAGAATAAACACACAGATCTACAAGCAGATGCACAATATTTCAGAATCAACTTATCTTTTATTAAACTTTTGTTCCGTTATAATCCCAACTCTGCCCCACACACTCAGCTACAGACTCTGCCAGGCCTCTGCGCACTCAGCTGCAAGGCCTCTTCCTACTACTACAACCCAAGGCTCGGACTTATAGACTCAGAGTGAATTTCTCATTCAAAAGCCCATATCATTTCTTCGGGCTAAGACTAAGACTAAAAAGTAACTTCTACACTTAGAGCCTCACTCTATTTATACATTCCCATGGTCTGCGGAACATGGGTAGGCCGACACATTCTATATTAAATTACAATATTTTAGGACGGACAAGCCTAGACTCTCGCGCTCTGTGCTCGCATTTTACAGGGTCTTTACAGTACATTGACCAAAACTCGGCTTTAAGCCTCAAAAGCCTACTATGGGGGGATCCGCTACTCAACAGGCCCCCAACACAATCATCGTGACTCGTCCCGAGTCACTCAGCTAGTGCAGTGATCTTTGCACAAAGTTCATCTAGCAACCTCTTTACTGATGTCTGCCACACATTCCTCTGTTTTCTGTTGTATCAATTGTGCATGACTCTCTGATGCATCATTGTCAAAGGAACTTTCTTTCCTTAGCACATATGTATCTTGCATCTGGGCTAGCTTCCCCTCGATCGTCATGGTGACCATGAACGCTTCCTCGTGCTAAGGTTGGATTTGTGCTTTAAGCCTTGCTTCTTTCTAGCATGCGGCGTCCACCTTTTCCTTCAGAGCCTAGGCCTCCCTCATGTTGGCTAGTCGCTGAGTAAGGGCTACCATCTGCGTGGTCCCCTAGACATTTTCATAGGCCTATTGCAACTCCCGTGCTTCTATCTCTAACTGTTGTAGCATTGGGTCTTCCTACAGTGAAGTGAGCGTGAAGAGGGACTGATCCAACAATCCTGTGTAGTCATGTATATTGTTCTCTATCACTTCCAACACCGATTAAATGGCGCGATGGTGCTACTCTCTGACTTCTGGGGGTGTAGAGGGTTGCGCCTACAATTGTAGCCCCATGATCTGCAAGTTCAGCTCCAACTGAACCTTCGCGGCCTCCTCCCGAGTCTTGCAAACTCCACCTACTAGTTGGTGAATATTTTCTACGGTGGGGAGTGCCATTGGGATGGCCACCTCCAGTATGCTACTATAGGCCTCCTCCACGGCCTGTTCTAATCCCTGGTTTTATACAACCAGGTTTTCATGCTGCAGGCTAAGCTATTCTAATTTTACCTTTTTCTCGCTCGAGACTTGGAGGGCGTGGCCCTCCCTGGCGTTAAGCTTAGCAGTTACCCCATCCTGTAGCTGGTATAGGGTTTCTTTGGGAAGGGAGGCCAAATTCAACCCTCAGCCCCTCATGTCACCTTCGGCTTCTGCTAAGATTCTGCCTTCTGGTAACACCAAAGTGTTCGTTGTGTGGGTGCGCAACATCTACTTAGCTTCGAATGCACCTTCCGCAAGGTGCGGTGTCACCATTCTTGGGGGTTGCACTTATAATGCTTGCAACTACGTTCTGAGCACCTCAATGCAGTTATCTGCTCCGTCATTAATTCTTCAAGAGCATCCTTAGCGACATCGCAAATTGGTTTACCACTATCAAGAAGGGCTCCCTTAGAGGTCTTCATTGCCTTTTTCTTTTTCCGTGCAGTTGGCTTCTCCTGGATGCACGGCCTCTTGAGTTGGGTCAATTTTGTTGTAGGGTCCATGTGTTCCTCTATCTCAACCTCCCCGTGTATGTCTTGCTCTGTGGACATTTCCTTGCCTTCCTCGATCTCTTCGGTGGTCGCGGTTGTGGTTTTTACCATCTACGTTGTCGCTGTTGCCTCAGCCGCCTCCCATTGTGTGGTCGCTTCCTGTTCCTCGCGCTTTCTCTCCACCAACTTCATGATGGGCAGCTTGGTTTCCTTCTTCCGTTGCTATGCTGCAATCTTTTCCAGTTCTTCCAAGTCCAGAGCACGCCACTCTAGAGACCATGCCACCATCACATTGAAGATTGCATCGTCCATTGTAATGAACGGAAGCTTCACCCATGTTTGGGCTGGATCCTTTCAAGCCCAGATATATAGATTATGCATATCCGCCTTGAATTTTGTCGGGCTTTGCAAACTTTTATATACTATCAGGGACAAGCGCAGTCTGCAGTTGATCCATGTTTGGATGCTTGCCTCCATGAACCCCCAAAACACCTTGATCTCGCAAACCCTCATCGTGTCTTTCATCGCCCAGAGCAAGGTGTACCTCATGGCTTTAGGTAGGTTCCTCTCAATGGTGGTAAATTGAATGTCCTCCAACAACTCCCCTGTAACCAACAGGATGGACAAGAGAAACCATGCATATTGGAAGGTCTTACCATACTCCTGGGCCTCCCTACAATTTTTCAAAAACTCATCGCAAAGGAACTATGCCAAGTTGAACTAAACCCCCTTTGCACACTACTCCGCCAACACAACTACAAATGCTGGCACCTTGTCTGCTCGGCATTTCCTCGTGAGCTTACCAGCCAACAACTAGGTGGCTACGTGCACCCCTTGGTCCTTGATGCTCACTATTACATACCCTCGCTTCCTCTTCTCCAGCTTATATTTGGCCTTCATAGCTTCTGCGAGGGCCAAGTTGCTGCTCTTCCCTGCTATGGCCGCAGGATTGTTTCCTTTGAGGGGCAGCCGAGAAATTCGGTGAATTAAACTAGTTGTGATGGGAATCGTCTCCTCCAACCAGAGATACCCATCATGTACTAGACACAATAGTTGTCGGATGAAAAAAATTGTGATGGGCGTGCGGTTGTAGTGGGGTATCCATCGCAGGTGGAGTAACCCAGCCTTCTCCACACTGCGTAACCATTTCTGCTACAGTAATTTTTCCGCGGCCAACTGTGGGAACTTTTTGTTGTTTGGGAGATCCCAATCTTCAAACTTTATATTAGGTACTCGTCCCAGCAGCAGACCTTCAAACCTTATTTCATCCGGAAGAAGTGGGTTCTGGAGCGCACTCTTCATGGCCTCCAGGTCCTTCGACATCTTGGCTGTCCCTTTCCATAGGGGCATGTAGGGGGGTAACTTTATCGCCGAAGGATCCGCCTCATCGTCCTGTGGTTCAATTTGGGCAATCAGGGCTTGCAAATCTTCCTCCTCCTTTGTTTTAACGGTGACAACTTTTCCCTTCTCTGCCATTGACAATTTACTGAAGTGTGGGCTCCATGGTGATATCCAGACTGGACCCATTGTCTGCTTGTCTTTTTGTGGTCGCAATGTGCATGGGGACTTTGGAACCTCTGGTGTAGCTACCTCTTCTCTAGGCTCCTCCTGGGTCACACGGAGCTCTGGGGTAACTTCCGCAAATCACACTTTAGTTCTTGCAACCATCATCGTTTCTACACTAGATCTGTTTGGTCGCGTACTCATAAGTGGCAAGGTAGCTTGGTGCTTAGTGCTTTGTACTAGCTCAAATCTTAAACAACCAAGTGTTTCCTCGAGGCTACCCCAAGGCATTTAATAGTAAAGTTTGAATTTGAATTTGGCCATTCCCTCCACTTTTGAGTCATTAATACCTTCTTGGCAGTAGATCGTCCCGAATCTAGCTGTTAATTGTTGTCTTAATGGCTCGCCGTCGGCTCCTTTCTACCTTAAATTGGACCTCTTTTCATGAACAACGACATCACCTCCTAGCCTACCCGCGTAGTAGCACATCCCCTTACACGCGACTGCGACCCCTGTGACATACTGACCCTACATAGAACCTCCTTCCTACGCAACTCTCCTGCGGACTTGTTTATAGTCCTGCACCCTCTTTCAACTTCTTGGAGAGCCGAGACTGTTCTTCCTACAGATAGTTAGGGGGTAGCACCCCGGATGCAAGGCTTCAATTTTCCTGCTAGCCTGGGCCGCGGGCACCCTTCAAATACCCTTACGTCTGTTAGTGTGTCACGTTCTTCTTTGTATGGTACGCTCCCCTATTTAGTAAGGTGTGGTCGCAGCCATGGTAGCAAGGTTGCAATCCCTTCTAATGCAATAGTAGGGTTGGCTAGGCTTGGTCCCATCATGCTTAGTTTCTCGCAGCTCGCTTGCATGACTTTGGTTTCTAGTTCGTTGATTTCTTCGTCCAATGTCACGCTTTTCTTCCTCTGTCATGCCCAATCTTCATCGAGTTCACTAAGTTTCAAGCTCCGTCACTGAATGGCTTCCTGTAACTGCCTAATTCCTTTACCCAGGTCCTCGCATCCTGTCCCAACTGTGGGAGCTACAGTCTAGTGATTCTTCTATACTCTCCTGGTTTCATTTCTTCTCGTCGGTGTTGGGGTCATATCCGCTCTCCGGTTTTTGCTTATGGCCCTATAGGCCCATCGAACCGCTATTACACGTAGGTCCCAGTTAGTTCGTCTCACTTGGTGAACTTTGTTCATGATTCTGCATAACTTTTTGAATGCCCTGTCATGGAATATTTGTGGCATGCGTTGCATTCATTGCTACTCGTCGGGTTCTTATTTTTGATCCTTAGTCTGGGGTATGCTTGCACAACACATGTCCGCACCCATTTGCACAGGTGAGTGTGCAAAATTCTTTGTCTTGGCTACTCAGCTCGCGTTTGATGTTGGGGACTTCCAAACTGTAAGTGCATCTATCTTCTACATTCGTGCCAGTTCCCCAGAGTCTTCTTATGTGTATTCCATGATTGTGCGGGTGTCACATGCAACGCCCATTCTAGCGCACCACAGCGTTGTTGTTTCGGTATTGCACTTTCAAATTTGTCTAAGAATTCATCCACTCTTGTTACCCCATCATATATTGGTAGCTCCCTTGTTTTGGTCATCATGCACCACAGTGATCTAATCATCATGTTACAATTCAGCAGTGTTGCTTCGTGCAACCGGTTTTGCCAACATTCTATTTCTTCATCTGAATCCGAAGTACAGGAACTGTCGCGCTCCCATGAGATTCTCCCATTTGCTGTCAGGTTCACCCGATCCTGGTCTTGCAATGTTATTTGTAAATGCAATCCAGTTCATCGTCACTGTCATTGTTGAGCATAGGTTTAGTGTAGTGCACTCCTTCGGCTGGATCTAGCATAACTACTATGCGTAGAGACTTTTTTCTTGAATATCATCTTCCACTTCTTCAAGTTGATGACTCCATTCATATCAGTGGCCTAGTCTATTCCTAGCAATGCGAGATAATGATTAATGTCATCAACAATCTCGATTACTTCAAAGTCTATCTGTGTGCTCGTGCCTTCGATATCAACTGTTTCCCCTTGTAATATCCACATGGGCAAGATATTTTGTTGGTTCACCATCCATAATTGAATAGGGGACCACTGCAATGTGGGCTTGCCCATTGTTACTGAGAATAGTGTCCACTCGGATGCTGGTATTCCCACTAAGATTGGTGGCTACCTTAGAAACAAACAAGTAAAGTCTACTTTCGCTTTCCTTTATGAAAATAGATAGGAGTGGAACAAAAGAGACCAACCTTGGTCTTGCGCTTGATTTCCTCTCCTTCCTGATATAGTTTTGCTGCTTTTGCTTTGTCTGCCTAGCCTCAAAGAGCACTTGTGGAATCATAGCAACATACTACTATTGAAGAACAAAGATTTATATTCATAGATAACACAGGACCAGATGTGTGTTAACCATACAAATGCATATATAATGAAACATACAAGAATATGGAGGAAAGCTTGAATAGCTTTATTAAGATGAAAAGTAGCAAGAGCATTACAACCATATGTTCTGACCCAGCATCATCCTCCAGCAAGAAGGCCCTTCTTCACCTCAAGTAAAGCTTAGATCACCCAACACTATGAAATTACACCAGAAAACCAACAACACCTCTCTATAAGATACAAAATTCCAGCCTCTGTATCTCTATGATGAGGGATCCATATATAGATGATTATAGGGAGGTGAGTCATCTTTTGGGATCTTGATTAGTGTCCTCTCTCTGATAGTTCCTGCTTCCACTTGGAGAATGATGATCTCTTACTCATCCCTGGTTAAAAACAAAGAGGCAAGTGTCAGAGGGGAAGTTTCTGGAAGATTCCATGATCTTCCACCTCGCATTTTGTCCCTGTCGTTTGTTCGTTCCCGACCATCGCGCCCTATAGAGGAGCCATTCAGTATGCATCGCACCCTATACACTGGGAAGGTGATATGCATCACACCCTCTGCAATGGGGTTTCAGTATGGTCCAGTTTTGGCCATTTATGAGCAGTTTTCAGTGGAGAACTTCTGGGAGATGATGTAATCAGCTGACCTTGTTCCTTTAGGTAGTGAAGCAACACTTTTAGGGACTTAGGAGCCCTCATTTTATGGACATTTATGATTGGGGTGAAGTGCCCAAAAATGTCTATAACAGTTGCCCCCTAAAGCATAGGTCGTTAATCTTTCTAATGTCGGCTGAAATGCTTTACTATGAGGATCTGAAAGTTTTTCGAGCTTGGAGGCGACCTGTAATAAGATACAATACAATACACTATTTTGACAACATTTTTTCATGATCTAGCTGAGCTGGGCATTCCCATGCTCAGCTTTATAAATTCATTTTCATGTACATAGGACAGACAATCGTCTGTGTGAGAGACTGATGATATGGATTCATCATCCTTTGATTTGGATGATTATCTATTCGCCAATGATGTACACTTGATGCTTTTATATTCCTGAATATATCGCAGCCCGGATGGATGAAAATAGATCTGGGGTCTTCAAAACTCATTCAATCTTCACTCAGAGTACAAGTCGATCCATGTGAAAAAGTGTTTTAGAGTCGAACATGGAAAGACATCGCCTGATTAACAGCCAATGATGTAAGCTGTTAACAGGAGCGAGAGGAATCACCAATGACAACAACCCTTAAGGTAATACAATACAATTCACATGGTGTGAAAAGGGACTTGGCATCGAACACCATGCAAAATCTCTCGGTCGAAGGCCATTGATGTAAACCTATCGCCAAAAGTGAGAAACTTTCCATTGAGGCATGCAAGCTTCAAATTACTGAAAGGGTTGTTCCTAAGTCAACTTCTCGGATAATGATCTGATGTCGAGAAGAAGTGACCCGTCGCAGGAGGGCCTTAATGAATCCCACATCAACAACATAGAACAAAGCAAATTATTTTGGAGGTGAAAACAAACTGACGATACAGTGTTCAGGGTGGCGGTCATGAAGGAATGAAGCATGAATGTATTGCAGTGGGTGAGACACAGGTGAATTGTCTGAATGACTTATCTTGAACATATCGACAATGATGACGATGGATTGGTAGCGTTAACCCCAAATATGGATGGTGTGACGGACCAATGGTGATGACCAGTGAACGAAACAACCCAACACGACATGGATGCGGAAGGAAAGTGTCATGTTCAAGAGCGACTTGATACCTATAAAGTTTCTTCAAGTTTTCTTCCCAATTTTCCCCAGTCATTGCTGACTAGTACCTCTTTATTTTTTTCAAGCTTGAGGAGGATAACATATGCTTGTTCTATAATCCACCCTTTGGGTGAACTTGTCGCTATATTTTAGCGAGCCTAGTGATAGTGAAACTCGTTCTCGTCGATTTGGATGAGTTTTTCGCTATTAGGCTTTAACGAGTTTAACGACAAAGATAACTCGGTCTCTTTCAATTTTAGAGAGTCTGAAAGAAACGGAAAGGAGACTCGAAAGATTCATTTTCATTGTATAATCCCTTAAGTCCAAAAAAGCGTAAAATAATACAAAAGGGATGAATTTTCGATCGTTTTAATGAGCTGAACAAGACAAGTGCTTGATCTTTTTTTGTAATAATCCCTCGGGTCCAAAAAGATTAAAATCTAGTGGAGGGATAGCACTTCCATGCGTTTAACGAGCCGGAGAGGCCAATCGCTTGGAAATATTTTCATACTTTATGAGTCAGGTGAAAAGAGCTTAAAGAAGACTCATTTTCGAGGAACGAGTGATGGTTTCGGGTAGCAGTTGATTCCAGGTAAGATTTGGAATTTTCCAATCACGGTTAGGCCCACAAGGATGGCTAGCAGAATCACTCTTCGCAGATGTTCCTCGAAGGGGTAAACAATCATATGGGGGTGAATGATCGGCTAAAAACAGAGTGGAGGTGATGGCGAGAACATGACCAAGGCTCAAAAGCTCGCGATAAGGCATTCACAATGGTTATTTACCGGTTCATTTTTTAATGAGCTTAAACATTGGGGGAAACATTTGCTCATGACTTATGTTTATTTTTTAACGAGCTTGAACTATGCACTAAAATTGCTCGTGGAGGGTTTATTTTTTAACGAGCTTGAACTCTACGACAACATTTCTCGCCAGTCGTATGATAAGAATGTCTCATTCAAGATGCTATTTTGAAGTGGCTTAGATCTCTCAAGCTTTGCCATGGATCCTTTCTTTATACAAGTTAGGAAATGACTAGCCTTACGGGTTTAAAGGGTTAGAGGTCCTACAAATTTAAAAAATAAATAGTCGCTCCTCACTTGCATGCGGAAAGGTTTGCATGCCCCTAAGTATAGAGAAAAATTTCCAGGTTACCAAGAAATTTCTATCCGCGTAGCAGATAAAATGCTTCCTCGACGATCTCTATTGAAACAAACAAAGGTGAATTGCGCAGATGCATTCCACTCACATAAATTTAACGAAGGTATCTTATTCCAGTCTGATCCCATTTTCTTGTAAGGACGGGTTCGTCAGACTAGTCATATATCCCTTGTGGAAATCCACCCTATACCCAAGGTTTTCCTGTTGTAACAGACCAGGGTGCATGCCCCCTGGGTTTCAGTCACATCTTCCTGAATCACTCGTGCTCATCATGTGGACGGACTGGAGACCGATGAGACATTTCTTACATGAAAAGACCATTTAGGGATGGCATTTGACTGTTTGCGATGTGTGAACTGGGGAATGACATTTGGTCCACGAGCTTGACCATTCTGCCTTTGTGCGGAAAACACATTACCCTAAAGAGTGAGGAGGCAATGGCTCCCATGCAATAAATATAGTCGCGTCGAAGGAGTAGGTTATAATCCAAGGGTCCTTGAACTACTGTCACGTTCATGTGAACGGTTTTTCCTTCTCAAAGTAATAGGCACATTTTGAAGGATCCCTAAAGGTCGAATGGTTCCCTTGTCGAAGCCTGTCTGATTTCTCATTTCAGGCAAAAGCGATGGGGACCAAGTGCTTTCCAAGCAGTTGAGGAAAGGATACTCACAGAAGCCCCTTCATTGATGATGGTACCAACCATGACCATTCTGTAATCTTGTACAATGATTTTGAATGGTACACTAGCTGGTGAACGGGGTCTGCCTAGTAGATTCCAGTCGAAGGAAATGACTAGGCTGCTTGGTGGTGGGACCGAATAAATGGTCGGATATGACTATGATGATATTCCTTCCTATGATAAAGGAACGGGAGGACTGCCCCCAAGTTCATCGGAATCTGTGTTGATGAAAAGAATTTGAACGATGTCATTCTCTTTCTCTTCAGTGACGGTATCATTTAAAGATGAAGACTTTGAAGGTAAGGCCGGGTCAACTGCTGTATCGACCCTTTGATTTTCGTCTGTTATGGATTCAGAGGGTTCATTTTCAATGATAGATGCTTTAGCCGACCACAATGATGGGCCAACCGGATTTTCAACCAGTGGAAGACTTGGCAAGGGTTTTTTATATCCAGGAGGAAGTCGTAGCGGTGAAATCGGACAATCATCCAAAACTCGTTTGGCTTCGTCAAGGAAGGGAAAACGGTGGACGATGTGATTGCCTTCACACAACTTATAAGGAAATTTGGGATTCCTTTTCTGTCCATGTGCTTCACTTTCACTGTTTGATGGTGAGCATTCAACATGATTTCCAGAGGTTGACGCTACTATATTGTGCCAACAAGGAGACCAGTCCCTTAAGGTCCGAGGGATGCAGGGAAAATCTTGGTGATAGTGGTCTCCATTGCAAATGACACAAGGAGATTTATGTTTTCACTATGCGGTGTGAGGATTTTCGCTAGATAACATTTGGTTGCCCCCCTTCGATTTTGGTTCCTTTTTCTCTTTCTACTCCTTCTTCTTCTCAGTTACTTGATTTTCAGTTTTATCGGCTTTATCAAGCGAAGAGGAAGGAGGAGAGGGAGAATCAGACGAAGTAGAAGGTTGGGAGGAAACTCTAGTGTCGTCTAGTTTCTGATTTGACTGTTCAGGAATTATGAGATTTTGAATGACAGAGGTAGAGAAAAGCCAGATAGGCAAACCAATTGTCAATCCTGGAAGTGACAAAGTGGCCATATGGGGTGCACCAACATCTCCCCAAGAGGAGAAGGGACTAGGATTTTCTCCAAGGGGAAATCCTTGGTTGGTAGACTCTATTTTCTCAACCTAAAGATCAACGGGGGAATTTGTGATGTTATTCCGATTTAAAATAAATTTTTAGACACTTTGACACAACTTGTTTTTTCAATTTTAAAGAGTCGAGAAAAAACAAAAGATGACTCTAGTCGCCTTCGATTTTTATTGGGCCTATAGTGACAAGTGCTCAGAGGACCTTTTCCTTTAAGGAGTCTGAAAAGGAGCAAAATGGTCTTCTCTGGAGATCTAGGCAGAGAGGATTACAAAACCAATCGCAAAACTACAGAATACTTTTTACGGTACGATAGTCAATCTTCCCGAATGTTGTGTTCAGTGCATTGTGATCGATAGGGCGGCAGACACGGCTTCCTAAGGATAAAGGATGCAGCCTATTGTGGTCTCCCAATATATACTCGATGGTACTTGGGAGTACAATTCCGTACTAGCACTTGCCATCTCAGAGTGGAGGAATCACCCAACCAACATTGAAAACAATAGTTACCAGGCTTTATGACGCCGGAATAAGTCTCTAGCCTAGACCTCTAGATGTTGTGCGTTAAGGTCCAAAGCGTTGTTAGATTCATTGAATTTATTTTAAGTTGATCTTGCTTAACAATTTGCCTTTCAGGTTCACCACGTGATGTGTATATAATTCCTAAAATGCAGTCTAAGATGATAAACAAGCGTTTAATCTTTCTCTTCAGCAATGAAAATTCCTAGCTACTAAGGGAAGAAAGTCAAGAGAATCTTTTCTTCACAGAGCACAGAGCCACACGCTAAATGCACAGTCCTAAATCAAACCAAGCAATCAAAAATGCAAATTCACATGCATGTATTTGTTTTCAACTTTCTTAATGTATGAATGATGTTAAGAAAGCTATGTGAAAATCTGAATTACTTTTAAAGCGACAATACTCAACAAAATTCTTTTTCAAAATGAAGTGAAAGCAAGAGAGACACTTTGTGATTTTGAAATGAAAATTGCTTTTCAACACTTTAAAACTACTAATTCAAATCCTATGCAATAGTAACTGTATAATCGACTATCAATAACAATGGATTTCTTTCCAAAACTAAAAACGACAGCTACGACATTTTCAGATCTAGAGACGACAGTTTGACTGCGCTACTTTTTTGCAAAAGAGAGCTGAAAATGGTGCACAATACATAAAAAACATTTACAGTTATTTGCACTAAGGAGGTAGAATAATGCAAGAGAAGGGGGTTTCACATAAGTACACTGGCTACAGACTGCAAAACTCCTGAATAGGACTGAAAACAGTGAGAAAAAACCATAGTCTGAGGGTAAAGTTAACCCTCCCTAACCATAACACCTGTTACATAGTGAAATCAGTATGTAGTGCACCTACTGCACTCGGGAAGTGTGATGCATACAGACTGCCTTGAAGTCAAGGTGTGATGGTAGCAGTGCGAGACTTTAAACAGGTTTTCACTCACAGTTTCCACTTAAGTTCAGGTGTTTAGGCCGAGTAAGTGAAGATCGGTGTATGTAAAGCACAGGGGTGATCTAAAGAGGTTACTAGAGCCACCACTTAGGGCAATTAGATTTCTTGCATATCTATTGTTTAATTCATAAACAAAACCTGGAGATAGACTGAAGCAGCATTGATCTACTATGCATTTGTATAACAAATGCAGTTCGAAGGCTCGCTGGCTTGACTTCAGGCTCCTTCTGTAAGTTTATAAAATAAAAAGGATAGATAGGCTAACAAGTAATCTTGATTAGTGTTCTCTGCCCGATAGTTCCTGCTTCCACTTAGAGAATGATGATCTCTTACTCATCCCTGGTCGAAAATAGAGAGGCAAGTGTCAAGGGGGAAGCTTCTGGAAGATTCCATGATCTTCCACCTCCCATTTTTGTCCCTGCCATTTGTCCATTCCCAACCATCGCACCCCACAGAGGAGCAATTCAGTATGCATCACACCTTGTACACTCGAAAGGTGATATGCATCGCACCCTCTGCATGGAGCTTTCAGTATGGTCTAGTTTTGACCATTTATGAGCAGTTTTTTAGTTGAGAACTTCTGGGAGATGATGTAATCAGTTGACCTTGTTCCTTTAGGTAGTGAAGCAACACTTTTAGGGACTTAGTAGCCCTTAGTTTATGGACATTTATGATTGGGGTTGAAGTGCCCAAAAATGTCTATAACAGTTGCCCCCTAAAGCATGAGGTCGTTAATCTTTCTCATGTCGGGTGAAATGCTTTACTATGAGGATCCGAAGTTTTTCCGAGCTGGGAGGTGACCTGTAATAAGATACAATACAATACATTATTTTGACAACATTTTTCATGATCTAGCTGAGGCGGGCGTTCCCATGCTCATCTTTATAAATTCATTTTCATGTACATAGGACAGACAATCGTCTGTGTGACAAACTGATGATATGGACTCATCATCCTTTGATTTTGATGATCATCTGTTCAGCAATGATGTACATTTGATGTCTTTATATTCTTGAATATATCGCAGCCCGGATGGATGAAACTAGATCCAGGGTCTTCAAAACGCATTCAATCTTCACTCAGAGTACAAGTCGATCCATGTGAAAATGTTCTGGAGTCAAACACGGAAAGACATCGCCTGATTACCAGCCAATGATGTAAGTTGTTAACAGGCGTGAGAGGAATCACCAAT
>APFE030329597.1:0-11901 GCA_000404065.3 Pinus taeda
TCTATCCCAAGTGTCGCACTTGTCGCTCTTAGCCTTTGAGGTAGTCTCACTGAACACATGTTTGTCTTGTTGGTTTGAGGTGTCTTGTGGTCAAGTCATGCTAAGTGTGTGATCAAAATTTCATGTATGCATGAGTTCACTTGCTCTCACACTTAGCCATTTTTCCTAAAACCATGTCGATCGTACAACCCTCCTTCAACCAGACCTTGATCTCAGTGACCCTGATTTTCTGCCCAGAATTGCGCAGAGCTTGAGGATGTCCTCTGGGGCAGCTTGTACTACACAATCCTTGAAGTGAGCTAGCCAATTGTCTCCCAGAACTGTGTAGAAGTTTAACCAAAGTTCGATCCACTCTGTGCTTCCCGCAACATCACTCATCAAGCCTCCCTTTTGTCTACCAGAAAGCATGAACTACCATATGACCCGGGGTTGCACTACTCCCAAAAAATGTGCATAAGTTGTCGCGTTGCCTACCTTGCACTGCCTATAGAAATTGTGCAATCATGTGAGTTGAGCCTCTGTTTCCTTTCACTGCACTATTCAAATGAATTGCATAGAGTTGGCTGGAAATCCCCCTCGCTGACTTTCCCTCCTCTCCCTCTGAGAATTATGCAGATTTGACTCGAAAGCCCCTTGTTGGCTTGTCCCGCTCTCCCTCTAAAAATTGTGCATTTTTTACTGGAAACCTCCCTACTACCCCACTCTGCACTCATCCTAGAAACTGCACAGAAACTACCTATCTGACATTGCTCTCATAAAAATATATAGTTATGACCAGTAGCTCCCCACAACCTGATCCAACCATGCTCTTGAAAGCTGCGCAAAAATTTCTGCCAGTGCATCCTACTGCCTGCTCCATCTTCCTCAAAGAAACTATGCATATTCCTCGCTGGACCCAAAATGACCTGCCAAGTCCTCACCTTGAAAACTAAATAGAATTTCCTAACAATTCCTCCCAACACCCTGCCCTGTCTTCCTCCCAAGAACTGAGCAATTTTTCCTCCCAGCTGGGTTTTACCTTGCAGTTGTCATTGTTGTCCCAGATTACACAAATTTTCCTCCCAGTGACATCTGCACAGTTTTTCCCAACAATGCTCTAGAACCTCAGATCCCGACCTGAGTTGTGCTCTATGTAGTTTCAATGCCTTGTCCCTCTCCCAGTTACCTGCACTGAAACGGAAAGAATGCAACATGTTAGACTAGGATATTTATGGATTTGAATTCATCTCATCATGAGTGATTGTAGGAATAGGTACATTGATGAAACATGGCACAACGACGAACATGATGAAGAAGGAGAACATGCTAGAAGACTTGCAAGAAGTTGAACGAATGTGTGAAGCACATCGAGTAGCAAGGAAAAGGGACACATACACGAGCACGATCAAGCAAGACCAAGACCATCAAAGACCCCGCACACTTTTCCATGCGGAGGTGAAGACATGTTACATCGAGAGCACACCCATCACTCAGCATCACAACAACTCAACATGGACACGACAGTCATCCAGTATAGATCGAAGAGTCACAAGGGTCAGTTATCCCCCTTAGCTATACATACCCCCCTCATTTTATGAGCAAAGGACTTTTCACCTTGGCTCCTCCCACATAGATTTGAAAATATGTAGTTTGTTCTTTAAGGAGTGAGGAGTGGCTCCAATATCCCACTCCTAGGTCTAGTGATGTATGGTGTGCAGATGTGTCTTGGAACTTTTTCTTAATTCATAAGCTTGTCTTAGGCCAACAAGTTTTCATGCATGTTTTGTATCCGTTTGTAAGGCTATTCTTTAAACATTTGTAATGCATGTTTTCTTAACCTATACTAAGATAGTTGAACTACTTCGATTATTTTAGTACTTACATTGTTGAATATGTGTTGTATTGTTTATCATTGTTGTCTTTCCTATGTGGATTACTCCATCAGACATTAGACATACTATCCTTGTATTTTCCTGGTTTTAACAACTGTCACCCCCATGTGGACTACTCTGCTGAATGGTGTATGTGTTTTCCCTTGAATTTTGGTTTTCACGACTACCGCATCCGTTGTGGACTATTCTGTTGGATGTTGGACAGGTCCTTGTAATTTTCACTTATGTCTCTCCCTAGGTGGTACTACTACCTCTCATCTAGAGGCTCACTTTTACCCTCTCCCTTACAGTAAGATAACCCAGACACTAAGTTACATTACGCACTCACCAAGCATACTCACCTCAATTTCTTGAAGTTACAATCATAACACTCTCATGTGATGAACAACAAGATCTAAGGAAAATCTCTAAGATAATGGAAATTGGGCCATTGTACCGGATGGGACTTCTACACCAAATGGTGTAAAGTCTAGTTGGGACTTCATATCAGTGAGATCCCCTTAATGATGGTGGGTCCAGCACCGTCAACATTTCTGGTGCTAGAAGGAGAGTCGCTAGTACTTTATGGTTGAATTTCTTCTCAACCCCACGTATCGATCATCTGGTCCAAGTAGTAACACGAAATCCCTCTCTCCCACACACAACTCTAAATATGGTTACTCCTCATATCCTAAACCCAAACAAGAAATTTTATATCACCACCTTCGCGATGTCCATCCCATCTCCTATCAGTTTGCCAAAGCTATTGGACTGATTCCAAGAGTACAAAATCTTCCCTCTTCGCAGAGGAAGAAAAATAATAAACCCACTGGAGTGGTAGTCTCGTCTATTGAAGAAGTGATCCTCGCCACTCTTAAAGAGCTGGCAGAAGTTGTTGAGAATGAAGAGGAACCAAGCTTCTATTTTCTTAGAAGGAGAAGAAGTTAACAATGTACTTTTGGGCTCAAGTTCTGGCAGAGGCAGCAGAGGGGAAGGCAGCAAGGAGGCGGAGGCGGAGACGAACCAAAAAATTCAAAGGTTGAACTGTCTGATTTAGAAGAAGATGAGGAATATGAAGAAGAGGACAATATGGCTGATCAAAATCTGGAATGGATGACACGGGGCCCATTGGCACTCCAGGGTGTCTTGCACAAGATAACAAGGCATGTATAGAAGTTGTTAACAAAATATGACCCTAATAGAACAATGAAGGTAGAAGACCATCTAGAAACATTCTACTTACATCTGCAGACACTCAAGGTACGTTATGACGATGTCTATTGTAGAATGTTTCCATGTACCCTGGATGGCAGAGTAGTTGTATGGTACCATAACCTTCCTTTCAACTCTATTCAAAACTAGGGGATGTTCAAGAGAATTTTTCTAGAGAAGTTCGTTGAGGACAAACCCTTGCCATGTTGTTAAAAGAGTTGGGTAGTCTCAAGATGGAGCAAAAAAAAAAGTGAAAGATTTTCACCATAGGTTTAACCATATCTTGAACAAGTTCACTGCAAACACTAAACCTCATGACTCCATCACAATCGACTACTACGCATCTACACTGTCGACCAGCATTACGCAGTTCATCAAGTGAGTTGAGAAACCAACACTTTCATAAAATTTCCAATAAGCAATAGATGTGGAGAAATACCTATGCGCAATTAGAGTCATTATAGATGACGAACTAGCTAAGGACTCCAAAGACGCGGGCAGCAGGTCTCAGGCTACTACGTGTAAGGGAAAGGAAAAGGAAACAAGTGAAATTGATACCCCTACTCGTCTCATCAAGTCCTTGACAACTAAAGTAGAAGAACTCAAGAAACGAAGGACTAAGACAACAATGAGCAGCAGACCTCTCAGATTGGTGCAGAGGAAGAATGTGGCATCATGTAGCAGCAGTAGTCACCCAGCTAAATCTGCGTAGAGCTCCAATGTTGTGTTCCAAGTGGACCATTTTGTGAAGGATAACTTCTGCATGATCCATGAAGAATGACATTCATAGAAGTCTTGTCTAGAATGGAACCGATTTATGAGCACTATGGCTTCAAGGATGAATGATCATTTTAAAGCTAGTGAGCAGGTTCAGCCGGAAGATGAAGATAATGAACAAGATGTTGCATTTGATGAACCTCCAAGTTTTGGGCACATAGTTAACATGTACCAATGTCTTAACGCTACCCAGAAGAAAACAACCACCAATAATTTGATACAAATTGAGACGTCAAGGGGCTCCCAATGTGATTGAGATGCCAAAAAAAAAAAATTAAACAACTACTCAGAACAGTTGAGCCACTGATATCCTCAACAACAAAAAACACAAAGCAAGTCTAGGAAGAAAACTATAGTGAAAGATATGTCCATGAGTAGCAAACTCCAAAACAATCCACCGGATAGTACAAACACAAGTCTTTCCCTAGACAACTAAGTGAGTCTTCCCGCTTTGGATTACAATATTGTTGAAGATATGAAGAAGAATCATGTGAACATTTATCTATACGAGCTAACCAAACTCACGGGTTAGCGGGATATTCTTTTGCGCATGTTGGGGAAAACCTCCACAGGCAATGTTGCCTCTTCCAACATAGGACCAAGCAAGTCTCCTGGATCACTCCCATATGTACTCAACGTGCTTTGCATGGAAGAAGAAAACTCACTCTACCCACCATTTATGTTGTCATTCGAAATACTCAACTTCAATGTCCATAACTGTTTGGTTGACTCTGGGGCATCAGTCAATGCCATGCCACTCTCCATTGGTAAACAGATCAATGCGCAATGGATCAGTACAACTGCACAAATTATCCAACTTGGTCGAACATTTTTACCAACCATTGGTGAACTTCGGGATGTGATCATCTGGTTATCATCTGATGGATGAGTTCACCAGTGCATTAACATTGTGATCATGGACATCCCAGAAGCATATGGTCTATTGCTCAGTAGAGACTGGTCTAGTAAGTTGCAAGGATATTTTGCTACAAACTAGTCACATTTATGGCATCTGTACTAGGGTAGAAACAACTAGATATGGGTGTTGTCGAAGAGATTTATGAAACACAACGTTACTCCCTTGAATGGTCAGAATGAACCATTGGATTTCGTAAAAAAATTATTTAGAAATTGCTTTCTGGAAATGCAATTGTGGTGTTATCTTGCACAATCGAGCCCCACCCCACTAGATATACAGTTGTGTCTCATTCCTTGCCCAACTGGTGGAAATGAAACTTGTACAGTACATTATAAAAATAGTAGCAGTAGTGTTAACAGTTCTAGCGCAGCAAGCGGTCCTTGTACAGATGACTTATGAACCTTGTTTTTTTATGGATCCAAAACACAGGATGGCTCTAGAGTCAGGTGTGTTTTGATCGACCCAAGGAAAATAAAACACTTAGTTTCAATCTGCTTGGAGTTCAAGTGCATGAACAATACTGTCAAATTTCAAGCACTCATCTTGGGTTTACACAAAGCCCTCAGCCTCAATGTTGTTACGCTGAAAGTGTTAGGTGATTCATAGATTGTAGTAGGACATGTACGTAACACCATACAATTTGTCTCACCTCATCTTAAGGGTTACCTACAAGAGGTATGGTGGCTTATCTCTAATTTCCAAGCTTTTAATATCATCTATGTACCAAGAATGTGCAATGCAGCTATAGATGCTCTGGAAAATGCAACTGCTAGGATGACACTGCTTAGGGATATATTTACTATTGACATTTTGTATAAGCCATCTATCCCTCACAACATCATTAATTTATGTGTTTCTAATGATGATGAATAGATATTGTACTTCATGGCCAATGTTGATGTCTTCAAGGACGCAGCGATAGATGAAGATGTGTATGAGTAGTCTCTGCAAGACACAGCTGATGACAGTAAAGTCAACCTCATCCCCAAGGGTGTGGCTTCACTCGAGAAGCTATATGAATTGCAAAACCACTTCAAAGGGCCTAGGAGCACTAAAACCCACAGTTCCACATTGATGTACAAACATATTAGCTTGGGAACAGACAAATATATGAAGTTTTTGAATCTTGGTACTTGTTGCACACGAGAAGAGCGACAAGCCTTTGTCCACCTATACAGAAAGTAATGTGATCTATTCGTGTGGACATACGATGACTTGAAAACATATGACATGTGAATAATCCAACACACCATTTCGATCAGAGAAGGGGTCAAGCCATTTCAACGGAAGCTCAAAAAAGTCTATCCATCACTTGAACCCCTCATACATAAACAACTAACTAAGTTGTTGGATGATCGGATCATTTAAAAGGTTCGTCATTCTACTTGGGTTTCAAACTTAGTTCCTGTAAGGAATAATTCAGGGGAAATTCGCTTGTGCATAGATTTCTAAAATCTAAATCGGGCCTCGGACAAACAAAACTACCCTATGTCATCTATGGAGCACATCTTACAGACAGTATCTGAAGCAGAAATGTTTTCTCTCCTTGATGTTTTTTCCAAATATAACCAGGTCCTAGTAGCAAAACCTGAGAGACTTAAAACTACATTTTGTACCAAGTGGGGTATGTTCGCTTATCAAAGAATGCCATTTGGGATGGTAAACATAAGTGCAACCTTTCAACATGCTATGGACATCGTCTTCTGTGGGCTCATTGGACAAAGCATGGTGATTTACCTTGATGACGTGACAATCTTTTCCAAAAAATAGTCATATCACCTACACCATCTTAAGAATATTTTTGAGTGATGTTAAAAGTATGGGATATCCTTGAATCCCAAGAAGAGCATATCCGCAGTGTCTGAGGGGAACCTCTTTGGGCATATCATCGCCAAGAGTGGGATCAAGTTTGATCCAGACTAAGTTCAGACTATCACGTAGATTCCTCACCCAGTCAATAAGAAATTTATGCAGTTCTTCTTGGGGAAGATCAACTTCCTCCAGAAGTCCATCTCATATCATGCATATATTGTCAAACCTATACAGAAGATGATCAAGAAGGATGCAGATTATAGCTGGTGGAAGAAGGAAAAGGACACGTTTTCCCGTATCAAGTAGGAAATAGAAGAATCACATGCACTATACAACCCATATTTCAAAAAGGATTTCTTGCTTTATACTTTCGCTTCTGACAATTCACTCACTACAGTGATCATGTAAGGATGAGTTGAACAATGAATGTACCATCTCCTTCATGAGCGCGAGCATACAAGGACCCGAGTTCAACTATCCTATTGTGGATAAACAAGAATATGTTGTATACAAGGTGGTGAAACATTTCAGAAAATACCTGCTAAAAAATCATTGCATAGTCTTTGTGCCACACCCAACAGTCAGATCGTTGCTTGTTTAACAAGAGTTGGGTGAAAGACGTGTGAACACAATGTCATGTATGCACAAGTTCACTTGCTCTCCCACTTAGCCATTTTTCCTAAAAATATGTCGACCGAACAACCCTCCTTCAACCGAACCCTAATCTCAGTGACCCTGCTCTACTGCCCCGAACTATGTAGAGCTTGAGGTTGTCCTCTGGGACAACCTGCACTGCGTAATCCTAGAAGTGAGCCAACTGATTGTCTCCCAGAACTATGCAGAAGTTATCCCCAAGTATGATCCACTCCATGCTTCCCACAGCATCACTCATCAAGCCTCCCTCTAGTCCACCGGAAAGCCTGAACTTCCCTATGACCTGGGGCTACACTGCTCCACAAAACTACGCAAAAGTTTCCCAGATGCTTTCCCTACACTGCCTGCAGAAATTGCACAATCATGTGAGTCTAGCCTCTGTTTCCCATCACTAAATTGTACAAAGGAATTGTGCAAAGTTGGCTAGAAGGCCCCCTCGCTGACTTGCCCTGCTTTCCCTCTAAGAATCATGTAGATCCAACTAGCAGGCCCCCTACTGGAATGTCCCGCTCTCCCTCTGAAAATTGCATAGTTTTCACTGGCAACCTCCCTGCTACCCTACTCTGCACTCATCTCGGAAACTATGCAGAAATTTCATGTCTGACACTCCCTCTCATAAATGCATAGTTATGACCAGTAGCTCCCCACAGCCCGATCCATCCCTGCTCTTGAAACCTGTGTAGAAATCTGCTAGAGCCTCCTGTTGCTCGCTCTGTCTTCCTTAGAGAAACTACATAGATTCATAGTTGGATCCCAGATGACCTGCCCAATCATCATCTTGAAAACTGTGGAGAATTTCCCAACACCCTGCCTTGTCTTCCTCCCAAGAACTGCACAATTCTACATCCCAATTGGGTTTTACCTTGCAGTTGTCACTACTATCTCGAATTGCACAAATCCGCCTCCTAATGACATCTACGTAGTTTTTCCCGATAGTGCTCTAGAGCATCGCATCTAATTCTGAGTTTTTCTTTGTGCAGTTCTAGTGCCTTGTCCCTCTCTTGGTCACCTACACCAAAATGCAATACAATGTCTCATGTTAGACTAGGATATTTCTAGATTTGATGTCATCTCGTCATGATTGATTACAAGAACAAGTACATTGATGGAACATGGTGTGACAACGAACAGGATGAAGGAGCGCATGCTAGAAGACTTTCTCGCAGTTGAACGAGTGCATGAAGCACATTGAGAAACAAGTGAAAGGGACACATACACAAGCACCATCAAGCAAGACCAATACCATCAAAGACCTCGCACAATTTGCCATGCGGAGGTGAAGAAATGTTACACTAAGACCACACCCATCAATCAGCAACACAGCAACTCAACAGGGACACCATAGTCAACCAATACATGTTAGTTGTGTCATGTCGAGTTGTCTCATGATTTGTCTCGATCACATGACTACTATGGGCCATACTTGTTGTAATCAAATGTAATGTAACGTGAAATTCCAAGAGACACACATATGAAGTTGAGGAGTCACATCAGTTGAAAATTCATAAGAATTCAAACAATCATGAGGGAATTCGAAGAGTCACTAGGGTCAATTACCCCCCTTGTGTATATATACCCCCCTCATTGTATAAGCAAAGGAATTTTCACCTTAGCTCCTCCCACATAGCCTTGAGAGTCTATAGTATGTTCTTTGAGGAGCAAAGAGTGGCTCCAATGTCCTACTACTAGGGCTAGTGATGTATGGTATATAGATGTGTCTTCAAACTTTTTCTTAATTCAAAAGCCTATCTCAGGCCAACACATTTTCACACATGTTTTTTATTTGTTTGTAATACTATTCTTTAAACGTTTGTAATGCATGTTTGCTTAACCTATACTAAGATAGTTGAACTACTTCGATTATTTTAGTACTTAAATTGTTGAAGATGTGTTGTATTTTTTATCACTACTATATTTCCTATTTGGACTACTCCATCGGACACTAGATAGACCATCCTTGTGTTTTCTTTGTTTTAACGACCATCACCCCTATGTGGACTACTCTGCAGGATGGTGTACGTGTTTTCCCTTGAACTTTGGTTTTCACGATTGCCGCATCTTCTGTGGACTATTTGTTATGAAACCAGCTCAAGAAAAGATAGAAAAGATAGATCAACACCTTAGAATTCAGCCTCTTCGAGGGGGAAACCTCCTTTACATTACATAAATGAACAATTCTTGGATGATTCAAATGACAAAACCTCCTTTCTATATATAGAGTCTAAGGAGTCATAAAAAATCTAGTCGACCTAAAAAAATAATAAAAAAGCCCACAAATAACAATAGAGGGACTCTATGGGGCACAGTAATAAACAATAGGGCAATAGGGGCACAACAATATTAATAAGGGGTATAACTACAATAATAATGGGATAATCACTAGTATTATAGGGACCCAACATGCCCCTCTCCTTCAAAAAAGTGTTGTCCTCAACGCTTGAGTAGTTCTGGATACTTATGCATAAAATTCTCATCCTCCCATGTGGAATCTTCAACGGATAAGTTCTTCCACTTGATAAGATACTCTGAAATTAAACGCTTTCGTAGCTGTCGAGTTCTTGTTTCTGTGAATGCTTCCGGTTCCAATATAATTTTTCCTTCCTCGTTAAGTTCTGGCAATATTGTTTGAACTGGGAGCTTGTTGCCTATAACCTTCTTTAAACATGAAACATGGAAAACTAGGTGCAATATAGAAGCTGCAGGAAGCTCCAATTTGTATGCCATAGTACCAATCTTTTGCAACACCTTGTACGGACCATAATACTTTGGTGATAATTTATTATCCTTCTTAGCTTGCTTTAGGGACATTTGCTTATATGGCTGTAGCCGTACGAATACCCAATCACCTACATCAAAACTTCTTTCACTTCGATGTTGATTTTCCTGTTGTTTCATTCTGTTATGTGCCAACACGAGGTTATCCTTTAAGAGTTGGAGGACTTGTTGTTGATGTTCGATGTGATGTTCCACTGTCTGAACCTTAGAATTTTCTCATAAATATGATGTGATGGATGGTGGTTGATACCCATAAAGTGCCATAAATGGGGTCATTTTTGTTGCTGTATGGAAGGAAGCGTTATACCACCATTCAGCCAAAGGCAACCATTTGATCCATTGTGTCTGTTTATCAGATACAAAGCAACGAATATATCCTTCCAAACATTTGTTTACTATCTCAGTTTGCCCATCAGATTGAGGATGATAAGATGAGCTATGAGCTAACTGAGTACCAAGACAAGAAAATAAGTTTGTCCAAAAATTTCCAGTGAAAATGGGATCTCTGTCACTTACAATAATCTTTGGATTTCCATGTAGATTTTGAATTGTTTCCATATATGCTGTGGAAATTGTACTGGCTTTAAATGGATGTGATAATGCACAAAAGTGTGCATACTTGGTAAGTCTGTCAACTACCACCATGATGACACTCTTTCCCTCAGACTTGGGTAAACCTGTGATAAAATCCATTGAAACCTCCTCCCAACGTTGGCTTGGAATGGATAAAGGTTGCAATAGACCCGGTGTCTTAATTGTTTCAACTTTATTTTGTTGGCAAACCAAACATTCCGCCACAAACTTTTGAATATCTGATTTAAGGCCATCCCAACAAAATTCCTTCTTAACCCTGTGGTAAGTTTTTAAAAATCCTGAGTGCCCTCCTAAGGGAGAAGTGTGCAATTCCATAAGAATCTTTTGTTTTAGCTGGGAATCCTTACAGAGGTATAAGCGATCTTTGTACCATAACGAATCACTTTGCCAGCTAAATGTATCAGACGTACTGGAATCTTGTTGTAACTTTCGAATAAGTGCCCACACTTCTTCGTCATTCTTCCATTCCTCCCTTGCTTCGTTTAACCAATCTGGTTGGATAATAGAAATGGCGCACAACAATGCTTCCACATCCTCATCCTTTCTTGAGAGTGCATCTGCCACCACATTTTGCTTCCCTTTTTTGTAGATGATTTCAAAGTCATAACCCAACATCTTTGTGACCCACTTGTTGCTCTTCAGAGGATAATCTTTGTTCTAAAAAGTATTTAAGGCTATCATGATCCGTTTTTACCTTGAAGTGTCTTCCCATTAGGTTGGGTCGCCATTTCTTAAGTGCATGGAGTATTGCCAACATTTCCTTCTCATAAATAGCTTTGTGTAAAAACTTTCCCTTGATTGGACGACTTTCAAAAGCAATGGGTCTTTCATCTTGCATTAGAACAACACCAATTCCATTTCCTGAAGCATCACATTCCACAATAAAGGTTTTTGTGAAGTCCGGTGTAGCTAAGACCGGTGCTTGGCACATTGCCTCTTTAAGATGTTCAAAGGCCTTTGTTGCTTCCGGATTCCATGAAAATGCATCTTTCTTCAATAATGTTGTTAGAGGTGTTGCTATTCTCCCATAATTCTTAACAAACTTGTGATAATACCCTGTCAACCCAAGAATTCCTCGCAGATGCTTTATGGATGTGGGAATTTTCCATTCCTTAATGGCTTTAATTTTGCTAGGGTCTACCTTAACTCCTTCATGAGATACAATATGACCCAAATATTCCACCTCCTAGACTCCCAAAGAAACATTTGGATCTTTTTGCATATAATTGTTTTCTCCTCCAATAGTTGTAGCACCTTGTCAACATGTTCAACATCATCCTTCCAAGACTTGTTGTAGATTAGTATATC